>APFE030179126.1:50674-100254 GCA_000404065.3 Pinus taeda
GTAGATCAGACTGGTGAGGAGCTAAGGAGAGCAAGAATCTTTCAAGGATTCTCCTTAAACAGATGAAAACATGGAAAATCAAACAAACTTAAAGGCAAAGCATAACCATCGATGGATTCTACCTTAACAATTCATTTGTTCAGTTGTAGAAGATGAAAGAAGGAAAATGATAGACATAACAACTTACAATTACTGAAAGAAGCACACCATGAAAACATAAAGCCACATGGATCCCAAACAGTGCTGCAAAACCCTAGTCTTTCCTTAACCAAAAATGCAGAGAAAATATGTACAATAGTATGTCAAAGAAATCCCAAGTGTCCAACCTCTCCAACCTCTGAAAATGATTGAGAAATTACATCATATAGACCATAATAACCCCTTCCCATGCCTCTAGGGGTCGAATTCCTCCTTCTAGGAGCAGTTCCAACTAATTCTAAACAAGGAGCTAGAATATAGGCATCCAAACAACTTGCCTCTAAAAGAAGGGAAACTGATTCTTACACTTGATTTTTACTTTTTTAGGAGTGAATCTTCTAGAATAGGTAAAAATGAGTCCAAGTTTCTTGCAAACCATAAATTTACATCAAGATAACTCAAAAATTTCATCCACAAGCAAAACTGGTCCAACTAGCCGAAATCCTGAGTAAGAAGATGAAAATTTGACCAAAAATTTCTATGCGCCACGCGCCTGAGCCCTATGCGTCGCACGCCTTTAAACCTACTTTTGGGGCACTTCCCGACATCAAAATTAAGCTCAAATTAGCCGGTTGGAAATCCATGGATGTCTGCTATCCAGCCCAAGTGGAATTTCCCAATTTGGAGCTCATTTCCCCCTTCAAAATGTCATTCTCCCAATAGTACTTCTTGCTGGAGCAAAAGGTGGCAGCAAGGTGGTTTTCATGGTCTTTTTGGCCCTTTTGATCATCCAGAACTTGCTGAAATGCCTTGGCCATACTAGAGCATGCATAAATTACCATGATAAATCCAAAAATATAAAGTTTTCCTCCAGCAAGTGTCCCATTCATAAGCGCGCGCATCGACGCGCTACACGTTGAGCTAAAAAACTTGTTTTTAGGCCAAAATTTTTCAAAATGACAAAAAATTCTCCGAATTTGCTCAAATTCGGAACGAAGATCCTCCATCATGTATCATGCCCAGCCAACAAAACCTCGGCCAAAATCCGGAGTGGATTAGGTGTTTCACGGTGCTTCAGTATCCTCTTGGTGTATGCAGTTCAGTGGTGCAATCTCTGTCTTGGTCATATAATGTATCGATGTCCGCCTCCATGATGTTGTAAAATCTGTGTTGGCTTGAATGAGATGAAGAATGAGGATTTGGTGCTTTTGTTTCAAACACCAAATGTGGGAGGAACTGTGGGAAATAGGGAGATATGGAATGTTTTGACACCAAAGTCAAATTCTAAAACTTCAAATTCAAACCCTAAAGAGGCATTTCTTTACAAGAGAGTAGGGTTTGTGTTTTTCAACATTCATACTCTTACAACCGATCTTCAAACAACTCCAAACACTGACAAAAGATAATAGCAAGATGATTTAAACTTACATGGGGCAAAGGAGATTGAGAGAATTTGAATTTTGAAGAGCAGTGGAAAAAATTTTGAGTTTTGGCCCAATGCGTCGTGCGCTCCCAATGTGCTGCACGCATGCAAATTTACATTGGCCAATGGAGCCCAGTGCGCTGCGCACCCAATGCGTCGCGTGCTACATAGTGAATTTTGCAGGAGGCTTTTGGAGGCCTTCCTGGTGTCAAAATTGGGAGCAGAATATCTCGTTGGAAATGTCTTTGAGTCTAATTTCTAACCCAACTAGAATTTTTCAATTTGGAGTTCATTTGCCTTGTCAAAAATTAAATATCCCAAGACTGGTCAAAATGTGCCAAATGAGGCTGCCTCAAGGCAGAGTGCTGTTGCAGTCAACTTTTGAATGCCTTCCTCAACTCCAAATTGAGCTCATGATAGTTCATTGGAAATATCGTTTTGTCTAGTTATCCTTTGACTCATCAAGAAATTTATTTGGCCAACCAAGCTAGGAGAAAACTTGATTTTCCCAAGGTCACTTCAGAGGTGCATCAATTCTTCTGAGGCGATTGTATTTTTGACATTTCTCTAAAACCATGACACCTGTGTAAAAAGTGAAGGAGTTTTTTTCTTCCTTGGCCTGTTGTGGACAAAAACCTCTCTCATTTTTTCAAAATTCATCTTTGATTGCTTTGGAACATCTTTTGAGTGAAACTTATCCCGATGTGTGAAACAAGGGATTTTTTCGAAATGAAGCGAAATGAAGGGGATAAGGGGCTTCTAAATTCTTGGGGAAATTTTTGAAAGTAGGGAGAGATGTTAGGAAGTAGGGGAAAGTGGAATCTTAGATATCGAGTGAGGGGAAGGGGTCCAAAAGGGAAAAACACGGGCCTAGCCTAGAAAATTGCCAAGTTGTGGCAAGAAACTAGGGTTTGTGCAAAAATGAGGAATTTGGGGGATCTCAGTGATGGGAAGTGTTTAATAAGGTACATTAATGATAGGGGAAAGTGTATGAACATCAGGATATAGGTTTTTCTAATGATTTGACCATTCAAGAGAAATTGCCTTCAAAACCCTAGGAGAGGGAAATGAACCTTGCCTATGCGCAACTAAGGCATGAACAAGGTGTAAAATGACCCAATGGAACCTGAAATGATGATAAAAACCTTCTGAATGATGATAGGCTCAGCTGAATAGTGACATAGAGTGACATTTGGGAAACTTTGAAAGGAGTGAAAGCAAACCCTAGACCTAATGCCTAGTGACAAAATTTTGCTTGAAGACTCACTGAAATGACAAAATTTGATTTTGACACCTTAAAATCACTTGTAAGAGCATGTTTGAGCACTGAAGGAAGGCTGCAAAGACTGACACTAATAGGTCCTTATTTGACTCCCTATAATCCTACTTCCCTAAGCATTCTGAATGTGAAAGTGACATCTCTCCCACGATAGATTAATTATGTGGAAACTTGTTCCATGTCCGTGTCTATTGATGATCTAGTAGGTGATGTAGTGCATCATTTACTGTTTACATTGGTGTATGAGCCTTCCATTGGATCCTTTGATCCCTTCCATAGATATGTTCTCCCATCTAATAAGAACCTCTTGGAATCCATGGTATCTTGGAGGCCATGATCTGATTTTGGAGCAGAGTTCCCTTTCTTGTGTCAAGCTCCTTAATAAGGTATCGGAGTGGAGTTCCTTTTGTTGTGTCAAGCTTGTTAAAAAATGAAACAAGGTCGTGAGTGAAGTTTTTTTTTTTTTTGCTTAAGCAAGAGACAATCCTTCTATTAACTTAAGTGATCTGAAAATGGGGATCTTAAGCTTCTTTTCTAACTTACAAGAACCTCTCCCACTTCCAAAGCTTTAAATTTTCCCAAGTCTATTTGATTAACCAATGCAGAAATAAGAAATGCTTGACAATATGGGTGTATGCTTGTATTTGTTTTTAGCTGATTATTTACTTTAAAATATGTTGTTTGTGCTAATATGGGAAGGTACTTAAACTGATATATAAATTCATATAACAGTAGTTAAAGTAGCAACAAAAGCAAACACATAAGACAACAATATAATATGGAGTTCACCCTGATATCTTGGGCTACATCTCCTTAAGCTCTAATCAACTTGATTAGGCTCTCTGGGATTATGGCAATAGTTCTTTTACAAGTGCCTACACTTAACTCCAATGTTTTATATAGGAACATTGGGCTCATAACACCATCTTATCTCTTGGTTCTTGGCGCTCTTCAACATTCTACCTCTGGCACTTGGCTCTAGCTCTGGCTCTTGCTCTGGCTCTAGCTCTTGCTCTGGTTCTTAGCTCAAACTTTGGCTCTGGCTCTAGTTCTGGCTCTTATCTATCACTTCTCGCGCTCGCTCTAGCTCTTGGCTCTTGCTCTGGCTTTGGCTCTTGCTCTGGTTCTTAGCTCTAACTTTGGCTCTGGCTCTAGTTCTGGCTCTTAGCTATCACTTCTCACGCTCGCTCTAGCTCTTGGCTCTAGCTGTGGCTTGCTGCTCTCTGTTCTGGCTTTCCTAAGCTCTTTTGCTCAACCTTTGCATGCCTCAGTGAATCGCTCAACCTCCAAGTGACTCCAACAACAATATGCTGCTATCAATTGAGCTCTCTGGCTTTTCCACTCGACCCCTGAGTGAATCCCTAGACTCTTTGCGCATTCAACATTTTTTTTTGTTGTACGCTTTTTTTCTCCCCCTTTACTCTCTATCTGTTCGTGGCTCTTAGAACCATTCTATTCCCCGACTTTTCATTTCCTCTCTTGGCTCTTTGGATCACCTGCCTTTGTGCTGGAATTCCCTGCTCTGCATCATCACCATTGTCCATAGGGAAGTCACCACTTGTACTCTCACAAACTGCGCCAACTCTTCCTTGAAGGTTCAGTAATCTAGTTGTACTGTGGAATGACTAATCCGCCAACTCAACGGTCAAATCAGACATCAAGGCTTTATGTCGCAGCTTAATTCCCTTATCAAATCTGGTTTCACCATCAGGCACAATCTATGCCATTAGATCTGGAGCCCCCAGATCCGACATTATTCACTCATTTCGTGTGGTTGGCTTGCTCGACTGCTAGCATGCGATGAGCAGCAGTTTTCTCTCTCATCCACTAGAGACGCATCGAGCGCTGAATGGAATTGCTTGGTTTCAACCAAATCTGCTTACTGCCCAAGGGAGCCCCCGATATACCGTCAGTTTTGTAGCGCGGCTCTCGCCTTTGGCCTTAGCGCTTTCCGTACTGTTTCCCAGCTTCCCATGTGACCAAGCGCTCGAGACATTTCCTTCTCGAGGGGTTTTGCCCGGCACTAATCACACATCAAAAATAGCCTCTGTTTTTTGGGCTGAGCCTCCTAACTGCCATTTTTGTGCCATGCACAGTCCCCATGGGCCACTAGTCAATGTGCTTTGACCGAAGGTCCTCGTTGCTCTTTGCTGGCTACAAATTGTCGTTGTTCAGAGGTTATTTCTGATAGGCTTTGACATCCATAAGACTTTAAACTTTGGTATGATTTTTTACAGAGTTCATGTAGCTTTAAGAGAGTTTAAGGTTCCAATTTCGGATCACGCCGTCCCACTAAAAGAACTTTTGGTTCACCAAAAGACTGACATACGAATCTGAGCAGTAAATGAGAGTAACAACATCCTCTTCTTTCAGCCTCCCTACACTTGCCTTTGCATAGTGCATCTGACCCAAAATATCTAACCACTTCCCTCCTTGTATGGGTTGGTCGTCTCATGAAGAACGTTTTTCCTCCTTGACTTCATGTAGAACTTCTGCTATGAAGTTTATAGAAGGTAGTTTGAGCTTCTTTTCCTTGATCCTTGATCCAAGGTGGCTCAAACAAATGTGAAGTACATCTACTCCACAAAACTTTCATTTGTACTTGTTTGAAAAGCTGTCAACAACAACTATTAACAACAGTAGGCATACAGATGACAACTGCATGCGCTAACTCCTGCTTCAACAAAGAAACATATTTCACATCTTGTGAACCCTTCCATTTCTTATATCTGCATACAAATGACTAGCTAATAAAACATGCCTTTACAACAAATGACCCTTCAAGTCAAGCATGTAGGAAAAGACCTTTAGGACTCTTTTCCAAAAGATGAAACACTTCATTCTTATCTCCATTTTAGAAACCATGCTAACTTCTCCCAAGCCAACATCACATGCATCTATTGCCCAGGCATGCATTCCATCTTTCAACTTTTGCTTAAGTACATTGTACTTTTGAAGCTGAAATGAACATATTGTTGTAGCAATAAAGTGAGTTTCCTACTCAACTTCTTTCTATTTACCATTTGGTAAGATCCTGCAACTTGCATTTATTCCACAAAGAAATGAAAACAGATGCATCACTAGACATGCAACCTCAATTAGATAAGAAATCTAACCATTTCTTACCAATCCATTTCAAAGGTCCCTCTGTTTGCACATCAGCATCAATATGTGAATCATACTGAACCACATTAATCATGGAATATTTATTTCCATCCCTGCCATTTTCTTTTTCCACCTTCTCCTTCAGCTTTGGTGGAAGCAGTGCTGGATTCAAAGTCTAACACCTTTCAGCAAGATGCCCTTGCTTATGGCAGTAAGTGCAACACACGTGCATCCTTTTGACAGGATGATTTGCCTTGTCCTATGGACCTTTAGTTGCTTGCTTCTTTTCCTTCAAAAGTTTCCTATATGCGGTCATTGTCTCCCAACATCTAGAAACATAACGGTTATCCAAACCATAAAAGGAACATGTAATTATTTTTCCATGCTTTACAAAATCAAAAGGAATGTGTTTAGAACCAGATTTATACCTACCTCATTCACCTTTATTACCTTCACGAGGAGGTGCAAATGAAGAAGTGGCTCCCTTTGGAACACTATCACTTTCTTTAAGGCTATCAGAGTTTCCACAACTCTCTGGTTCAAGGGTGTGCTTCTGAACACCTGCATCATGCGAATGATGTTTTGAGCTATTGCATTCCTCCTGAATACAATCCTCACACTTATGAGGTAAAGGACCTGCAATGAAACTCCTTTTTGGAACTGTTTCAATGGCCTTCATGAAAGCTTTGGAACTCTCTCCGTAAGACTATCCATAACCAATACCCAAATACTTAGGCCTTTCCTCAACCATTATTGGCTCAATAATACCTTGTGCATGGTTGCCCAATCCTTTTCCTTCATAGCCCATCTTGGACATTAACTTGGAACCTATGCCTCTGGTATGTTTTTCAAAAGAACCAATATAAGCATTCTTAGAAGAATATGAAGTCAAATAGGAATGGTTTACCTCTTCTTCAAGCTGATACTTGGCCAAGGCTTCTTTGGCAACAAAGAGTTTTGACTCCAACTCATGCATCCTTTTCAGATTCATACTTGCAATATGAAGTTGCCTCTCCATTTCCTGCAATTTGTCATAAAGCATTTGCTTCTCTTCCTCCACAGTTCAACTGCTCTCTAAGTATGCTACTCTTCCTTCCATCCTCATACATTTATCTCACCATATCCATCATGGTGGACAAGTCTTACTTCATGTCTCCATTAAAGGAACTTTGGGAGCAAGAAGAATTTGAGAACTCACTTGTAGGAGTTGTCATTATACCAATGAACAAAAGAACTCCAAAAAATATTAATAAAGAGCTTATTTAGCAACCTTTTGCAACAAACCTCTTATGCTTCAAGGATCACGTTGAGGTCCTTTGGGATAGAAGAATTCCTTCAGTCCTTCTTCCTTCTTGTCCTTCCTAGGCTGAGCTATCACTAGCTTTCCCTTCACCTCTGCAAACTCAAACAATAGTTAGTCTACAACAAAGCATATAATCAATGAGGTAATCAATCTTTGATTGTCAAAAGACCTTTAAGACAAGCAATCTTTTCCCTGTCAATCAAGCATTTTGTTACAACCTTCTTTGAAGGTGGGGTTAATCAATCTTAAGCTCTGATACCACCTGATCTGAAAATGGGGCTCTTAGGCTTCTTGTCTAACTTACAAGAACCTCTCCCACTTCCAAAGCTTTAAATTTTCCTGTCTATTTGATTAACCAATGTGGAAATAAGAAATGCTTGACAATATGGGTGTATGATTGTATTTGTTTTCAGCTGATTATTTACTTTAAAATCTATTGTTTGTTCTGATATGGGAAGGTACTTAAATTGATATATAAATGTATATAATAGTAGTTAAAGAAGCAATAAAAACAAACACATAAGACAACAATATAATATGGAGTTCACCTTGATATCTTGGGCTACATCTCCTTGAGATCTAATCAACTCAATTAGGCTCTCTGGGATTATGGCAATAGTTCTTTAACAGGTGCCTACACTTAACTCCAATGTTTTATACAGGAACATTGGGCTCAGAACACCATCTTATCCCTTGGCTCTTGGTGTTGTTTTGCTTTCTAGCTTTGGTTCTTGGCTCTGGCTCTAGCTCCTGCTCTAGCTCATGGTTCTCACTCTGGCTCTGGCTCTAGTTCTGGCTCTTATCTCTCACTTCTGGTGCTCACTCTACCTCTTGGATCTAGCTATGGCTTGTGGCTCTCTACTCTAGCTTTCCTAAGCTCTTTTGCTCGGAGTTTGCATGCCTCTATGAATCGTTCGACCTCCAAGCGACTCCAACAACAATATGCTACTATCAATTGAGCTCTCTGGCTTTTCCACTCGATCCCCGAGTGACTCCCTAGACTCTCTGCACATTCAAATTTTCTTTTGTTGTACGCTTTTTTCTCCCCCTTTACTCTTTGTCTGTTCATGGCTCTTAGAACCATTATGTTCCCCAACTATTCATTTCCTCTCCTGGCTCATTGGATTGCCTACCTCTATGTTGGAATTCCCTGCTCTACGTCATCGCCATCATCCATAGGGAAGTGGCCACTTTTCCTCTCACAAACTGCGCTAGCTCTTCCTCGACAGTTTGGCAATCCAGTTGTACTGTGGAATGACTCATTTGCCAACTCAGTAGTCAAATAGGACCTCAAACTTTTACATTGTGGCTTAATTCCCCTGTCAAATCTAGTTTCTCCATCAAGCGCGATCTCCACCATTAGATCTAGAGCCCCCAGATTCGACGTTATTCGCTCATTTCACGCGGTTGAATTGCTCAACCATTAGTGTGTGATGAGTGGTAGTTTTCTTTCTCATCCACCAGGCACGGGCTGAGCGCTGAATGGAATCGCTCGGTTTTAGCCAAATATATTTAACACCCAAGGGTGCCCCTAATATACCGCTGGTTATGGAGCACGGGTCCCGCCTTTCACCTTAGCACTTTCCCCAAGGTTTCCTGACTTCCCATGTGACCGAGCACTCGAGGCCTTTCCTTCTTGAGGGGTTTTGCCCGTGATGCGCAATTAGTGATTTGCACTAATCGCGCATCAGAAATAGCCTTTGTTTTCTGGTATGAGCCTCCTAACATCCATTTTTGTGCCATGCACAGTCCCCATGGGCCACTAGTCAATGTGCTTTGACCGAAGGTCCTCATTGATCTATGCTAGCTGCAAATTGTCGTTGTTCAGAGGTTATTTCTAATAGGCTTTGACATCCATAAGACTTTAAACTTCGGTATGAGTTTTTACAGAGTTCAGGTAGCTTTAAGAGAGTTTAAGGATCCAATTTCAGATCATTAGGAAACAAAATATTTTACACATGTTACAAACTCCCTCAAAGAGGAGAGAAAAAACCCAATGTACCCTACAAAATCCTCCAAAAATTAGACAGTGATAGGGCCTAGACTGCCCTGGAACTAAGAAGGGGCCAGTGGATCTGAGGTTCGCTCCCTAAAACCAATCGAAGAACAGTCTTCAAACAATCCAAAAGCTAAGAAATGATCGACGCAGGGGCGAAGTCACCAAGAAACCCTAAAGTTGTCCGATCAACGCTAACCGTTGATCTTCTTTTCCTGATCCAACAGCTAGAGTCCATATCGCACAACCTAAAAAGCCCACTGGATACCTCGCGATGAGGGCAGTTTTATTTTTTAGTCCTCTGCCATGTGTTGCCTCCTGAATTGAATCATTGGCTTTTCTTTAAAATTGTCTTTGGTTTGGAAGGCACCTGATGAAGGTGGGAAACCATTAGTGGTTCTATCTTTTTGGCCCCACCAAAATGCCCACCAAAAGGTGGCCATTGATCTTCCCTCTCCAGATCCAATGACCATAGATCTAACTGGACCCCACACCTGCACACTAAAAACCTTAGAGTTGCATGATCAACGTTGACAGTTGATTTGTTCCTTTTGATCCAACAACAAGAACTAATGTACAATGATTGAACTAATTAAATAAAAAATAAGATAAAAGAACAACAAGAATAAATGTAATCACTAATAAGGAATTAGTTCAATTTTACAAAAATTACATAAACCCATAGGTCACTCACAACCAATCAAGAATAGTCCAGAACAACTAAAGTAAGTTATATCCTTGTACCCTAGTTATCCTATCTAAAATAATTAAGAAAGACTTACAATAAATTAAAATAAATATAAGGAAATAATATTTACATAGTTCACTTAATTACTCTTTCATAAAACTTAGTTTACCTAACAATAAATTGATGATAGCATATAAGTGCAAGTGAAGATAGCAATTCCATATTGAAGCTTGTCAAAATAATGATAAGGGAAGTATAAATAAGTATTAGGTTTGAAAGAATAGTCTAGAATAGAAAGGTGCCATCTATAAAATATTTTGGTGCATTAATGTTCAACATGAATAGACAATGAGAGATTCATCATGTTAGGTGAACTTGATTCGGTGAAAGAGTCAAATTTACTTGGTCAACTGTGGTGGTTTTGGGCAAATGGTTTTGGTTTCTCGTGGTTTTTCACCCATAGAATGTATGTAATGAAGCATTTAAAAGGCTTGGGAAGACTTTATTGTAATGTGTGAGGGGTGTGAGTGGTGAAGGCTAACTTATCCAATTTGGCCAGGTTTTAGTTCATGGACTAATAGAACATTCTGTTAGCTTGTTTTTTCCCTAGATTGGGATTTTTTCCAAGATAAACATCGTGTTTATGTGTGTTTTTTGGTGCTGTTAAATTTATCTTTCTTATTCAATTTATATGGTCATTTTTAACATGGCATCAGAATCGTGGGGTGAGGTCAAAGTCGAGATAGAAGCTTGATGGGTTTTTATTAGCAGGTGTGAGAATGAAAAGAACCTTGGATATTTTCGAGGTATAAAAGGTTGGGTATGTGTTATATTCTTGCACAACTCTCTCCACACATTGTATGTTGTGCAAGGTACAATGTCCTTAAAAAAATGAGCAGTCTTTTTCATAAGTTTTTGGCAGTTTTATGGTGCATGGTGGTTTTTCCTATGGTTTTGAACTTTTGTTAAGAACCAAAATTATATTTTAATCCATGGTAAATGAATTTGTGTTTTATGGATGTCATGTTATATATATATATATCTCTATATTATATAAGGAATTTATTGAAAAATATTGTTGATTTTCCCGGTTTAGGTTTCCATGATATAATGTTTGTGTTAATGTGTGTGTTTTCCATTGCATGTTTTCTGTTTTTAATTTAGAATCTATCTGCGGCAATTTTGTATGTGGTTAAAGCTTACATTTGGTATTAGAGAAATTTTGGCTTCAAGGGGACCTCTTTGTGGGTAATTCTCGGGGCTATGGTAGACCTTGTTATAGTGGGGGATTTGTGGAACCAGATATTATGGTGGAATAAAATAGAAATAATTTCAAAGATACAGATCAAGAAATTCAATGGACATAGCTTTAAGTTGTGGAAGCTCAAAAAGGAAGATATATTGGTGGAAAAACATCAATGTATTGTTATGGATCTAGGTACTACTCCAAAATGGATGTTGACAGAAGATTGGATCAAATTGAATAAAAAGGAAAATATAACAATATGATTGTGTCTCTCGGATTCAATATTACTAATTATTTTAGGAGAAGCTACAAGGGAGGAAATGTGGGACAAGTTAGAAACTTTGTATCAAGTCCCTAGGGAACAAATTGTTCCTTTGAAAAAAGTTGTAAAATGTGAGGATGAAAGGTGGAGATTGAATTACAGAGCATCTAAAATCCTTCAATATTGTGGTAAATTGGATATTATATGTTGATATTAAAATTTCATATGAAGAAAATTATATCAATGTGTTGTGTTCTTTAGCAGAGTCATGGGATAGTTTGGTTGTTTCCATAGGCGGTAATTTAACTACTTTAAGTTTTTGTGATATAGTATCTTTGTTATGATTCAAAGTAGAAGAGATAGAAATATGGAAGTTATAACACAAATGCCTTGTTTGTGAGAATATGCTCCCATAATAGAAAAAAATATGTCCTCAAGTGGGAGATCTAAATCTAGATGAAGATCTAAATATTTAGGAAAAATGGTAAAGGTATTTTGGAGATATCGAAAAGAAGGGCATTACAAGAAAGATTGTAGATCCAAAATTGCTGAGAGTGGGAAGGAGTATTATGATGCTCCTATAGAAGAAAAAACCTCCTCAACTTAAGAATGGGATAAGTACTTGGATTCTTCAATACACAAGTAGATCATGAGGTATGGTTGTTCGACTTAGGGGCATACTTTCATATGACTCCGCACAAGAAGTCATTTTGAAAGTATGAAAGATATGATGGTGGTGATGTTTTCCTAGGAGATGACTTGACAACCAATATCATAGGACAAGGAAAAATCAAGTTGAAGCTCATGGGTGGAAGGATTAGAACACTCCTTGGTGTTGCTCACATCCCAAGTTTGGCCAAAATTTTGAGTTATGTAAGAAATATGATCGATGTAGGTGTAAAAAAAAGTTTGAAAAAGATAATTGCAAGATGGTTTGAGGAGAAATGGTATTGTTGAGGGGAGTTTGGATTAGGACTCTATATAAGATACTACCAAGAATTTTTGGTTATGGGTGCAACTATTCCATTGTTCTTGAGATAGGAACTAAAGAAGGAAAAACTCTAGAGAAAATACTATGTTGTGGCATCAAAGACCAGGATGTATAAGATAAGGGCATTCAAGTACTACATGGTAATGGTACGTAGAAGGTATGTCTAATTTCACTCTATGTATTTTTATTTCTATGAAAAAAATTTATGGGAAGTAGAATTGTTTAAGGTTCTCCCTTGGTGCTACAAAGGCAGATGAAATATTATAGTTAGGGTACAATGTTGTGTTTGGACTTGTGTCAGTTCCATCATTGGGTAAATATGTGTATTATCTCATTCATAGATGATTTATAGAGGAATACATGGATTTATTTCCTTATGAAGAAATTTGAAGTCTTTGACAAGTTCAAAGAGTTTTTAGGCTCTTGTGGAAAATCAGACAAAAAATAAAATTAAGATTTTTGGGACAGATAATGGTGTAGAATTATGTAGGAATGAACTCAAAGAATTATGTAAGAAGTGTGGTATATCAAGGCATAAGAATACTCCATACACATGTTAGCAAAATGGAGTTGCAAAAAGAACGAACAAGACATTGATGAAGAAATCAAGCAAGCTGAATGGTCCCAGCCTAGGATAAGAATTGTTTGCAAAGGAAGTGGACACTATGTATTATCTAGTAAATAGATCACACCCATAAACATTGGATGACAAGACTCTACATAAGGTATGGATTGGTAAGAAACCTTCTCTTAAACATCTCAAGGTATTTGGTTGTGATGCTTTTGTACACATTCAAAAGGAGAATAGGAGTAAGATGGGAAATAAAGTTGAAACGTGTATATTTATTGGACATAAAAATGGCTTGGATGATTATAATCTTTGTAACATAAGAAAACAAAATTGTGAATAGTAGACATGTGTTATTTAGAGAAATCAAACATACAAGATAGAGTTTGAATTAAAGGATGATGAACCAGATTCTATAGAAGTATAATAATTTGAAGAACTATAGACTACAAAACTTAGGATATCATTTCGAGAAAGCAGCAGTTAGAAAGGTGTAGTCCACCCAATTTCCATTCAAATTTTGTTTTGTGTATTACTAATGATATTCCTAGAATTGTTAAGAAGGAAGTGGATTCAAAAAGTGGAAAGCTTTGGAAAAGTTCCATGGTTGAAGAGATGGTAGTGTTGGAGAAGAACAAGACTTGGGATATAGTGGAGTTGTCAATTGGAAGAAATCACATTGGAAGAAAATGGGTTTCTAAGAAGAAATTGAATGCAAAAGGAAAAGTGGAGAAATATAAAGCTCAATTAGTAGCAAAAGGTTATTCGTAAATAGAGGGAACTAACTTTGGTGGTATTTTTCTCCTATTTCCAAGTTAATTTCTATTTTGATTTCTTTTATTTATTATTGCTACTTTTTATTTTGAAATAGAATAAATGGACATGAAGAAAACATTCCTACATAGGGATCTAGAAGAAGAAATCTACATGAAGCAACTAGAAGTCTTTGTTATGGAAGGAAAGGAAAAGCTAGTAGGTAAGCTAAAAAATTCTTTGTATGGGTTAAAGCAATCAACAAGCATGTGGTATCAAGAATTTGATACTTATATATTAGGAAGTGGCTTCATAAGGAGAAAAGGAGATGATTTTGTGTATTTCAAATAAGATGGTGATATTTTTATTTATTTGGTCATATATGTGGATGATATGTTATGGATTGGAAATGACAAGGAAATAATCCAAAAAGTGAAAACATAGCTGTCCTCTAAATTTGAAATGAAGGATCTTGGTGTTGAAACTTTTACTTTGGGCATGGGAATAAAAGAGATCAACGAAAATGAAAACCTCAGATAAATTATAGGAAGTCTATCGAGAAAATATTGTAGATATTTAATATGTAGAATGCAAACTATTAAAGGTACCTATTCTTGTAGGTGTAAACTTCTTTATAGAACAATGTCTCAAGACACAAAAAGAGGAAGAAGACATGCCTTTTTTTCTGCATGCTTGTGTGGTTGAAAATGTAATATATGCAACGATATTTTCTAGAATGAAAATTGCACATGCAATGGCAGTGTTGAGCAAGTATATATCAAAACCAGGGAATAAGAATTGGATAAAAATAAAAAGGCTTGTTAGGTATTTGTTTGGCAGTACTAAATATGGATTATGCTACTAGAAAAGACCAATTTTGTATAGAGAATTGGACATACATGGCTTTTTTGATGCAAACTAGGATAGATATTTGGATAGTAGAATATCTACAAGTGGGTATGCGTTTAACCTATTTTGAGGAAGAAATCAGTTGGATGAGTAAGATGTATTTTACAGTGACACTCTTAACTATAGAAGATGAATATATGGCAACCACTCATGCAAGTAAGGAAGCGGTATGGTTGTAGAGATTGTGTTCAGGTATTGGGTTGGTACAACAAGTTGTGAGGATAGATTGTGATAGCCTGAGTGTAATCTTCCTGACAAAGAACCCAACGTATCATTATAAGGCAAAGCATATTGATGTTTAGTAACACTTTGTGAAAGATATGGTAGAAGAAAAGGAGGTGTTGTTGGTGAAGTTGGAAAATTTGTAGAATGTTGTAGATTCATAACAAAAATCTATGAGAATTGAGAAGTTCTGTCACTGTAGAGAAATAATGAGCATTATTTCCCTTGATTGCTAATCAGGTACTCCTTCACCCCCTTGTGTGCAAAGAAAACAAGTGGGAGAATCTTGGGTATGTGTTATATTATTTACATGACTATCTCTGTGGTTCTGTGTTTCATTGGGTGTAATATGGGGGCCATATGGGCGTGAAATCCCCCTTGTGAAAGGGTTCAAGGGCAGCAAACCCAAAGAAAAAAATGGACGATTTGTTGCGTCTGTTTTTAGCAATTTAACAGACATTTTTTTCCTTAACAATTTATGGATACCATATCAATATATATATATTATATATATATATATATATATATATATATAATATATATATATATATATATATATATATATATAAGAGAGAGAGAGAGAGAGAGAGAGAGAGAGAGAGAGAGAGAGAGAGAGAGAGAGAGAGAATTCTTGTTGGTTTTTGTAGTTTGGATTTTCTAGGATAAAATATATGACTTAATGTGTGTTTTTCCACTCCATCTTTTATTAATTAAGATTATTTTTGAAAAAATTAATTGGATAAGGTTAAAATTTATGCATATTACAACATAAATATTCATCACTAGTTCTAGCAAGCAATTGGCTTCTCTCATTAGAAAATAAAAGATGACTTACAAGAAAGGCATGAAGAGCCAATATTGATCTCTCCTCTAAGGAAAAATAATCTTACATTCTCCAACTAGGAAAAATCTCACATTACTATTTTGTTTTCTAGTATTTATAGATCTCATCAAACTAATTGTTTATCAAAATTGATGATAAATGCGCACTTTAGTATCACTTTAGGTTGTTGCCTTCTTTTACTCTTTTTAGCTGATATTACATAGTATTTAATTTTATGAGGTCCATCCCTTTTACATTTTTCTCTAAGGGTAGGTACGTTGAATTTAAGTATCTCATTTGTAGTTTTAAATATATCCATTATTTACCATTAATACAATATTTTTCATTTTATCGACATTTAAATGCAGGATAATACAAAATATGATCTATTAACGCAAAGTTTAAAATTTTTTGGAGATTGTATTCTTTATTCATAAATTGATAATGAAACTTGATCCTTTGATGAAAGATGATTGTTATGGATTTCAAATCCTTGTCACCTTTTTCAAATGTTTAATCTTTCTTTTCTCAAAATATCTTCAATAATCCAAACCATCTATTTTGTATCTCTCTAATTCCCCAAGTCATTTGTTATGTTATATACATACTCAGCATCTAAGATATGCTTTTTTCATTATTACCTACAAAAGATGTACTTATTAGGTCCTTAATTGATTTGTCTTAGTATTTATAAACTAGTTAAGAGCAAAGGGTTTCTTGCTCAATGCAACATTATGCATAAAATTACTTGATGAGCAGGCTTGTCACCATAAGACCTATAGATAAATAAAATATAAAACACATTATAATTATTTTCATTTTTTAAAACATTTTGTTACATTTAATGATCAGGTGCTCAAAATTAGGCTAAAAAATCGAAGTGTTAGAATCTTGATCAACTTAATTTTAGATGGAATTGGTCGTCATTCTGATTCCAATGGTGTGAATGATGTTCAAATCTGAGTTCGTATGTAGAAGTTATAGCAAGTCAAAGTTCAGGTTTGACTTGCTCACATGGCACGATTGGATGATGTGGTAGTTTGCATCAGCAAATTGGGAGTTGCTAAGTGGTAGGCCTTAAATTGGTCCCACATTTCACAAATCGCACATTGTCGAAGGGAGGTGTTATAGAATCAGCCCCCGAAAAGATCAGGGTTGTGATGCAATATTCGCATATCGCACATCGCAACAGGGAAGCGGGTTGGCATTACAAAATCAACCCCAACAGGTTTGGGTTGCGATGCGATATAATAATCGCAAATTGCAACATGGTGTAAAGTCCTGCATATACAAGACCCCGGTACTCCACTGGTCGCAAAAGGATCCCAGACACGATACATTTATAAGCTCAGTTAAGAGTTCTGTCGAATCCACCGAATTGTAATCGCATATCACCCACATGGTTCCCAGTCCATAAGACTGCAGGACTTTGCCAATTGTGATTTGTGATGACAGTGGATGTTGACGAATTATGGCTTGCTGCACAACAAAATTCTCGTTCGATTAGCATATTTTTGGAGCGAAATTGTGGGTTCCTATCAGATGTGGAGCAATTTGTGGAGCGAATAATGGGAAAACAAGGGGAAGTCATAACTTCTTCAGTTTTTCACCAAATTGGATACAAAAAGAGGCAAAATAGCGATTTTTGAACATTCTAGATTGATTGGAGCAGGTTTCATAAGCATTTGAACATCGTAAACACATATTTTTACATTTTTTATCTTAATAGAGAAGCCCAAGCCATTAGAAGTTGGACCAAGGAGACGTAGCCCAAGAGGGGAGAAGTTTTTTATCATGTGCTTTTTGTAATGTGTTTTTGATGATGTTATGTACATGTTTATGTTGTTGTTTAGTTTCTGATATAAGTTAAATTGCTCATAAACTTAACATAAAAACTCTTCATTTTACTTGCAAAAATTGATAAATCTTTAAACACAAGCAGAACATTTTATTTATAATCTTAAGAAAATCTTAGCACTGGAAACTAATATTCTAAATCAGATAATTTAATGAATTAAAAATGTATAATTTCGTTACTCAAAAGATTCAATGCCATATTTAAGGAAATATTACCAAAATTATCCATTAAAAATATGAAAAAAATAATTAAAAAAACAAAAACAAAAACAAAAACGTGTATAAAAATAAACTTGTATATCTTATTAAGACCTTTTCAATTATATATTGTACACCACAAATAAAGATCAAAGATCAAGATAAAAAAATTATAATGAAAATACCAAACCATTATTTTTCCTCTTAACACTAATAAAATATTTTAGTTCATTTTCCACTTTCATCTGGATCAAAGTTGAAGTTCACTTTCCATTTTCACGAGAAAGTTCACTTTCCACATTTGGTTAGGAGAAATTTGAAAAAATTTGAACGAAAGTCATTCTAAATATTTTTTGAAAAATTTGGAGCACAGGGAAATGAATCATAAAATAAAATGTATAATATTTTTTTGAAAATTTTGCAACAAATGGAAATGAATTATAAAATAAAATGTATAATATTTTTTGAAAAAATTGGAACAAATGGAAATGAATCATAAAATAAAATGTTTTGCAGTTCTTTGGTGAGACCTTTCCCATAGTAATATATTCCCGAAATAGATGTTAGGATAAAAAATTATTACTAAGAAAAATCCCTATTAACACTTTATATGTCAAAATTCTCTTTGCACTTCTAGTCAAAGTAGACTTTTACTTTGATAAAAGATGAAGGTATAATTTCCGCTTTAATCAAATGTCAAAGTTCACTTTCCACTTTTGATAAAGGAGGCTTTCCACTTTCATTAAAGTATATTTTTCATATTCAACCAATAAACCTTTAAATTAATAAAACATTACTATTAATGTAACACTTAGGAAAAAATACGTATGGGAGCGGCATAAATTGTTACGACCACCTTTTTGTATTTGTGTATTGCAACGCTTATGAATAAATAGTTCGTGCTTTAAATTATAGTTAGAATTATAATTATATTTAAAATTATAATTTGTTTTTTTATCATGTGGATTTACTAGATGGGAATAAGTTTAATCTATTGTCAATGATTCAATTACAAAAATAGGTTAATATTAGTAAATATTTGGTTATAGTTAACCATATGATAGGTTGAGGATGTTATATTTTTATTTTCATGATGGTCACTCGGGGTGTTGCGCTTGCCCGATATGCGTGCAACATCTCCGCACACATGCATTACACATTAATGGAAGTATAACAACCTGGCTACCAAATAACTCAATATCGTTGAGACATCTCAGCATGCATGCATTATGCATGCAAGCATATCAGCCCTACTACCAAGCAACTCAACATTGTTTGTGTGTTCTAATCCCCAAAGAACTTAATCTAACTTGGATTTCTACTATCAGGAAGACCCTAAAGTTCACATTATCATAGTATCCTTATAGGTGACAGGATTGAAACTTCAACCTTTGTAGCCATTCAATACCATCAAATCAAATTAGTTAGATTTTGACCATATTTGTAAGTGTTGATACATATTTCTATTCATAATGGTTGTCCATTCATTCACATTTTTGTTTTGTTTTAGGTATTTGGCTTAATACTTGGATTAGAGAAATTTAAGGAAAACATTTAAATACAAGGTTATTGACTCCTACAAACAAATATCTCCATGTGGTATCTTGTATTGTGCCATTAGGATTTGATTGGTTATGTGTTTAGGTGAGCTACATGCAATTTTGGTGGAAAACTGGCAGATTGTCCATTCAACTTGGTATGATTCAGGCACATTGCTTGCATGTACCAGTTAGCCGACCTTTCTCTGCATTAGGTCATCTAGTTGGATGTCTATCTGAGTTCCTTATGTGAACCGAATGTAGGGTAAAATAAAGCATGTATGAATACACATTGTTTTGGAGAGTAATGCCCTACCAAGGAAACACTACCAAAGAGAGCAACGCCCTACCATTGTTTATTCTTTCTCCTTCCTGTAGAGTAATACCCCAGAGAAAAAACATCGTTGAGCGAACTTACAACTAGCATTGCAACTTTTCTATCATAGGTTTGGGACCTTGGAGTAAGGAAATAAATAGATAGCTAGAGCAAGTCATAAGGAAAGCTTATGCACCTATTTATACATATTTATTCTTCACCTACAATTTGATATTAAATATTAGCAGTAAATGTTACATTTTCATTGAGTTTATTGATTTTGCAAATCTTTGTAGGGTGGATGCTTACAATATTTATAGCATTTTGAACGTAGTTTTTAATTTATAATTATGTGTGTTTAGAATTTAATTTGGTTGGACTCCATGGAAGGGCCTTAAAACTATAACCTTGTGAAATGTATGTTGGATGAATGCTTTCATCTTCCACCACTGGACCGCATCATAACAACATTTTTAAGACATGTTAGGGTTATTAATGCTATCGATAAAGATTCTAAGGGTTGGAATGCATGAAAAAATGTTGTTGGTTGCTTGAACTTGACAAAGGTATATATGAGTTGGCCCCATTCATGATTATAGTATTTTGTGCAGTATGGACATGTTGGGTTTATGTTTTGTTTCTCATGGTTTGTTTTGGTATTATGTTTACATTTCAAATCTATGGAGTCTAAGCTAAAGAAGCTCAAGACTGAGAGAGAAAAGAGATTACTTAAAAATGGAAGAAGATAACATAAAAATGTAGAGTTGGGTTCTCAAAATTACAATGATGAGGAATATTCAATTTTAATGTCTAGCACAATAAGTAATTACAATTGTGCTAGGCATAATAGCTCAAGGGACATACTACGTCAACGAAAAGTATTTCTGGATATTTTTTTCTCTACTCTTTCCTAGTGCAAACCTAGGTCTATATTTGCAACTGGTGTAAAAGGAAATAAAAAATGAATACATGCAATTATATTTACATTTACTATAATTGTATTTTCAAAGTGAACATCTAGGTCTATATTTGCAAGTGGTGTAAAAGAAAAGAAAATATGAATATATGCAATTATATTTACATTTAATATAATTGTATTTGCAAAGAAGCGTTTAGGTTTTTCTCTACTATTTCCCAATGTGAAACTAGGTCTATATTTGCAACTAGTGTAAAAGGAAATTAAAAAAATGAATATATACAATTATATTTACATTTACTATAATTGTATTTGGAAAGAAACTTTCAAAACTTGAGGGTTAGAATGCAAAAAACAAAAAATGAATACACAAAATTATATCTAAACAGAGACATTTAGAGCTTAGAAATCTAGGGAGAAAATGTATAGCTTATTGGATAACAAAGGACAGAGAATGCATAGAAACAAAAAATGAATACATAGAATTATATCTGCACAGAAACATTCAGAGCTTAGAAATAAAGGGATAAAATGTATTGTTACTTTATTGAATAATAAATCATCAGATTACCTGCCACCTTTTGCCTTTGTCATATAGTTGGAAAAATGGATACCTAAAAGAAGCAACGCCTCCATGAACCATCGCACTTTGCCTAAGATCAATTGTAGAATTTCATAGTCTAAATCATCCTAAATCAATGGACAAAGAACTAGCTTGGTTCTTTGGGTTTGTTGTACAAATGCTTGTTGTTTCTTATGCTCACTACTGCCCTTTTCTATCTCTAACTGGTAAGTTTGATAAAGATGGGAAGAAAATTCACGCCATTCCTTTAAATGAAGAAGTGGCAAGAAGCTTGCCATGAAGTTGTGTGTTTCCTTCTTGGATATACTAACATGCATTTGGATATGTGAATATGATATGTATTACAATGGAGAGTGCACAAAATTAAATGTTTTCAAATTAATGTTAAATCAAAACTAGCATTAAAGTAGGATTAAACTAAAGTTTAAAACTTATTATCCTAATTTTTAATGAAATCATGTTGTTTTCCCAGCAATAACAGGTTGAATCTAAAACTTTAGATAAAAATTTGTTTAATAGAATATTTGTTTTAAATCATTTATTAAAACATGAAATATGGTATTGAGTTGAAGCACATTAAATTTGTGTCAACGCCTAACAATCATTATAGTCCCTGCGTTGTCGAAGGCATGAACTAATACGGGCAATTGTATGATTTCATTTACATCATTAAAACATCAAAATCAAACCAAGACAAGCTATCTTGATTGTTCAACAAAGTACGAAAATTAATTGTGCATTGAATAACAAGGGCAATTGTATGATTTCCTTTACATCATTAAAGCATCAAAATAAAACCAATACAAGCTATCTTGATTGTGCAACAAAGTAAGAAAATTAAATGTGCATTGAATAATATTTAATCGAAGCAAATAACATACAAATATTCAAAAAAGATAAATTGGTGGAATTCAAATATGCAAAAAACATGCTTTATTCTTGATTGAAAAATTTCAGAGGCTCCCTAAATGAGTTGACTAGGGTTGTGTTAAGGGTTCAACAAATGATGGTGTACTTAGTGAAGACATGAATCTCTAAAATATACCTTCAAATTTCTTAGGTAATTGAGGAGGATACTTAGCATTATCCATATAGATACCTTACTCTTCATTGATGGGTCCCATAAAAATTATGTTTAGTGATGAAATCCTAAATTAACTGGATTTCCAAACTCCAACAACTCACAACCTAAACTAAAGGGGAAAAATAGATGGTTTTATTAAGATTAAGGTTCAAGTTAAAGCCAAAATCACACAACTTGTTTAAATAATTCATTTTTAGAATTACTCTAGGCAAGCTTCTCAAATTCTCACAATGTTTCTCCATTTCTTGTGAATGTCCATGGCCCTAAAGGAGTCACCTCAACATCGAAGAATGTGAGGATCCCTCGTAGGGTCCTCTAACTAAAAACTAAATTTATCTAAGATGAACACATTAATATGGGAAGTAATTTATATCTAAGCATTTATTTGATGATAATATATTGTTAAAATTTATTTACCACAAGTTAAATAAGTAAGAATTTCATTGCAAACATTTACATAAGTAATCAATAAACATAGGAATACATGTTCCAATAGCTTAGTTGAGATGCTGCTGAGCTCCTGACTCTGTTGGGATACTCTTATTGACCACCCGACTAGATTTGCCTCCCATCCAACTAGGAAGTAATTACTAGCCCAAGGAACTTCCACAGCCTCCCCAGCCCTTCAAGCCCAAGTCCAACCAGATGTAGTGTGTCCAAGTTTAACAAGCACTCTCCAAATCCAAGTTTGATCTCCCTCCTCTTTCTCCACGTCCCTCCTTTAGAATCAAAATCCTCCAAAATGAAATCAAAATCAAAACCAAAACCAAGGATCCCCCCTCTCCTCTCATCATCCTTCCCCTTTTATGACTCTTCCTCCCATCCACATCAACCACCTATCATTAATTTCATGACTACCCCATCATTCTTTCATTTAGTATCCTTGACTTTTCTTACCCTATCTTCTCCCAAGTATATTTGAGAAGACATTTTGGGGATGGGATATGGATATTTAAATTGGAAATTAATTCGAGAATACCATATCTTCTCTCAAGTAGATTTTGAGAAGACATTTTGGGGATAAGATATGGATATTTAAGTTGGAAATTAATTGAAGAATACCATATCTTATCCCAAATAGATTTTGATAAGACATTTTGGGCATAAGATATGGATATTTAGTTGGGAAATTAATTGGAGAATACCATATCTTCTCCCAAGTAGATTTTGATAAGACATTTTGGGGATAAGATATGGATATTTAAATTGGAATAAATGGAAAGAGACCATATCCTATCCAAAATTAAATTTGAGAAGACAAGTTGGGAGTTGAATAATAACAATAATAAAATTTATCTCAGTAAATAAATTTATAGTTTCATAAATGTAGGTATGTCCCAATATTTATTGATAATTATAACTCAATATTTTCAGGTAATTTAAACACTAATAAAATTTGCATGATAAGGTTAAGTAGTGCATTACATATGCCCCTCCTTCAGAAAACTTTGTCCTGAAGTTAGAGTGAAAAAGATACAAGGAGTTCAAAAGAAGTTTGACAATAAGGCATAACAAAATAGAGAGAAAGTTATAGTAGTAAAATTTAATAAGTCAGGCAATGATACCACTTCTCATCAAGAGTCTCCAACTAATCTATATCCTCTTATCCTTCTTAAGCTACTTCCATTCCCACCATATCCATCCTCTGTTGTTATATACTCTGGCATTAACTATACCAATCTAACCACTGATAAAACAATATGGTGGAAGTGTTGACTATATTGATCTAACTTCCCCAATAAGCAATCGGCAATCATCATCACATGTCTAGGGTAGCATGTCCATCACTACCCTCCCACAACTCCAGGTTTTGAGGTTACATGTGGGAAATACCTCCACCCCCTCTTTACAACTAGGGTCAACACCTAATATGGACCACACTACAAAGCTGGTTGGATACTTGTCATCGAATAATCCAATCAGGTAGTCTTGCCACTTTTCATTTACATTTTACTGTGTGCATATCAAGTAGATACCAAATGTAATAGGACAATGTACATCATACAATTCCTCATTGGATGTAGCGACCTTCCCCAATGGAAGAGTAGATCTTGGTCATCATATGGTTCTTTCCAATTTGCACGATAGTTCTCATTCATGTATATATAACAACAAAATAGATATAGATACGTGATCTTAAACATCATGTTATTACGTTTAGTATCCACGTGTCAATTTTGTAGTTCATACTGGAAATAAATATTACATTAGATAAATCATAATTTCACTAATTCATTCATTAAATAAATCATATCCACTTAAGCCATACATGAAACAATAATGACTTTGATAAGTCATGCACTAGATAAATCGTAACCAAGTAAATCATACATTAGGTCATACATCAAACATTTCAATCATCAATACCTAATCCATCTGATGATTTATATAAGTGGTTTCACCTATCCAACTAAAAGCATCAATATTACATAGCATTCATAAATAAATAACATAGAATTACAAATAGAGCCTTAGCATAAGTAGCTATCTAAGTCAAAATGGACATCATAAATGGTCAAAAGTGAGGGGTAATTGCAACATATAGTCCTTGCATCCTCTCGGGTAAAAGATCTTAGGTTATACTTGTCGCATTGTATCTTAACTTGGTCCACCAAGTGATGCCTGAGCTTTCAAACCCTATGGGTATAATATGCATATTGGTTTGATCATTATGGTTCCCACATCTGAGACCTATAATTCCCTCCAGTCGAGTTTGTGGGATTCATCAGAAACATAATGTTATAGGACAGATACATAAAAACATCATGAGTTTTATGAAAGTGGGGTGGTAGTAAAAGACAATAGGGCATTGGTCCAATTTTATCTTTGCTTCTAAAAGGTCCTATAAATCGAGGTGGTAACTTCATGCCTTTCTCAAATTGAATTGTGTTAGGAATAACTAAAAATTAAAAATAAAAGCTCAGTCCCCCACTTTAAAACTTGAATTGGTACTATGCGCATCAAAATAACTCTTTTTCCTATCTTGTGCTTCCTTTAAATTTCGTTGAATCTATATTACCTATTCCTCCATTTTTTTGGAATAACCCTATCGTGAATATTACTGTGTCTGCCATCCTTTTGTCGACTCATTGGTGTCCTACATGGCCTCCCATATAGAGCTTGACAAGGAGGCATCCTAATTGAATTGTGGTAATTGTTATTATAGGAAAACACTACCAATGGTAAGTACCTTTCCCACCAAGTCTAATTTTCCATGACATACATTATAGGCATATATTATATAACTTTATTTACTCTTTCAGTCTTTCCATCTATTTATAGATGATATGCAATGCTAAGATTTAACTAAGTCCCCAACACTAACTACAAACTTGTCCAAAATGCATATGTAAAGTGAGAGTCCCTATGAAAATTATCTTTGTGGGTAACCCATGTAGCTAGATAGATTCACCTATAAATACTCAAGCCAAAATGGGGGCAGTCTCTTAGACAAGGTAGTTAGCGACCTAGAGATACCAAATACATGGCCAAAATAGAATATGTTAAGGTTGTTTCTCCAAGAAGAGAGCAACTCATCCTTCAAGAGTAATCCATAAAAAAAATATATTTGCAAATAATCGTCATGACCACCTTTACAAATGGAGTGACTTCAAAGAATATGCCAAGGTAGTTAGAGTCTTGTAGACAAACAATGTAACTCCTCCAAATGGAAATAGTATAAATATGTTAGAGGATTATCTCCCAAGATCAACCAAACTGGCCATAAATAGTAATCCCATAGAAACATGTGCCACAATTGCCCACAAAGTTGTTATAAACTCCTCAAAGAACTGGGGTGTCCTCATTCAATGTGCCAAAGTGGTTAAATGCACATGTACCAACACCTCTCCTCCAAGGGATATGATAAATAGTTCACCCTAAGAGATTGCGTAATGAGGCGGGGACACTCTCCAATATAGTAATAAAGAATCTTCCCAAACCAAGAGAAACTATATGAGACAATGTGAAAATAACATACCAAGTGACGAAAACCATGGATGTCAATGTAGAAGACCACCCAAGCAAGGTTTGAATGCCTCCAAATGCATGAGAAGATGCCAAATAAGGGGAGTGATTTCCTCTATCAAGAAAATAAATACTCACAACATGCCACATCATATCCAAACTATACATATCCGTTGACATTCTTCTAACAAACCACAACCACTTTTCCATGTCATCAAGACATCCACCAAAAGGGACATCAATTATGCAACAAAGGGTGAGTGTACTACTTCAAGGTTCATCAATCAAAATCATGAAACAATAATCCAACTGAAACATGTAGAGGGAATGAAATATATTCTTTGGCATAAGAAGGTTATATTTCAAGGGAGGGAAGAAAGGATTTAATATTTCAAGAGAATTTTCAGCAACATCTGCTAGAGAGTTTGAAATGGAAATATCAATAATTGCCCATGGTTGTGATACAATAGAGAACTTCTTCACCAAATCAAGTTCTAGGGAAATAATAAAGAAGAATGATGGCGTCATGGCACCAAATTTTTCTGTTCCATGGAATACAATAAAAGAGAATCCATTCACAATTCTTCTAATATATTCTTCAATTCAAACTGAATATGCCAATGAAAGAGGGAAGAATGCTAGAATACAGTGGTGTGAAAAACATGTGATAGAGTGGCTTGTGGCAGTAGAGCTTGCTCTTTTGAAGGGACGACACTCTATTTTGAAAGATATTGACATTACCATCAAGCCTACAAATGGTTCAATCATTAAAAGGAACTTACCAGAAGCTAAAAGAACAAATGTTCATGGGGCATAGAACCATGTTATTGATTCAACACTTGCCTCTGGTTTAGACAAATTTCTAGGTTCTAATGACAGGGAACATTTGATGTTTTCAAAGAAATGTATGTCAATGGTAATGATGGAGCCCATAAATATCAAATGAAAAAGAAATCAACTAGTCTAAATATAATTCAACAAAAATAATAGGAAGAGATCACAAATACAAAACTTGAAAAGAGAAATTTCACAAGCTTGTCTGAAAAAGGACACTCAACAAGGACAACAACTACAATTGAAGAATTACGGAGTGCCCAAGAAGAATTTGAAAGAGGTCAAGTTCTACAAACAATAGAAACTATCATGAGGATGCTTGATGTAACCATGCTTGGTACTGTAGATGATGAACAAAGAAAATAGGTATTAATTTCTGTGGGATGAGGAGAGACACGTATTACAACATTGCAAGGTGCAGTGCTTGGAGAAGTCTTTGGAAAGCTAACCACTACTATTTTTGGAGCAGTCTAGGCTCAGGGAATAAATCTGAAACTAACTGGACTTGGTTTTCCAATTTCAAGTTTACCAAAGGATATGAAGTCAAATATCCAGGAAAAGTCTGTGGAATATAATGCAAAAGTAAAATGCAATGACATGGACAATTTCCCTGGTCTTGAAGGTGAAGTTTCTGAAGGATAAAATGTGACGGATGCTGACGCTACAAGGAAACAAGAAATGGTCTATAGCAAGTCTAACACTAAAGGTTTCATTGTGCATCAAAATGAAGAAGTGCTTCAAAATGCACACATGAAGACAAAGACTGAAGAAAATAGTTCTCATTTAGAATCTTATGGTGTTGATCCTCAAATAGGAGTTAAGTTAGAGCCTATGATAGAATTAGAGACCTGTAAAGTGGATTCTAATATTGAGCAAGTTGGTGGGAATTCCACACTGGGTAAGAAGTTACAAGACATGCAAGAGAACCCTTTGAGAAATGGAGTGCAAGAGAAATCAAGTGAAGACAATGAAGGCATTCATAATCAATATCACCAACAAAAGACCAAAAGTACAAGTAGAACTGATGCACATACAGTTAAAGAGAAAAGGGAAGGGCCAATACTCAAGATGTTGAGCTTTCTATGGATATCATGATAGCACTTTCTCATAAGGATGACAGAAATTCCAACACTTCCATCCTGGAAAGGCTAGCAAATAAGCTCCAGCTTCAAACTATTTCAGAATTAAATATTGAATCGAGGGAAGTTAAGGAACTCATTAAGGAAAAATGTGAAGAAATTGGTGAGATTACCGAGCATATCATTTATCTTCTGAACAAGCTAAAATGCTTGCTACAAATGAAATTTTTTGAGGAGAATAGGATTGGTATTGAAAACCTTATTTTGGATAGAACCCCATCAGAGAAAATCAACTCTCCTACTATTCCTAAGGATTGCATTTTCCCAATTTCATTGGACCTAATGAAAGATCCTGTTATCATTGGTACAGGACAGACCTATGAGCAGTCGTGCATTTAGAAATGGTGGGGTTCAGGACATAAAACTTGTCCCAAGACTTAGCAAGCTCTACCTCACCTGATGTTAACACCAAATTATGCTCTTTGCAGCTTAATTTCCCAATGGTGTGAGACCAATGGGGTTGAGTTACCAAGACAACTAGGCTCAAGTCAAATGACAAGACTTAGTAAAAGTTCAGATTTTTCTTTTGAAGAAAAAGAAAATATAGATGTTTTAGTTCAAAATCTCTCTTTCCAGCAAGTCGATGTGCAAAGAGCTATTGTAGGAGAACTTTGATTGCTCACAAAGAGAAATGCAAATAATAGGAGTTTTATTGCAGAGGCTGGAGTTGTGCCTCCATTGATGAAGTTTTTGTCCTCAATTGATGCAAAGACCGAGGAGCATGTCATTACTACACTTCTAAACTTGTCTATTCATGAAAAAAATAAGGGTTTGATTGTTCAACTAGGAGCTATCCACCCTGTTACAGAGTTGCTAAAACATGGCAGTATGGAGGCAAGGGAAAATTTTGCAGTGACCTTGTATAGCTTGTCTGTAATAGATGAGAACAAGGTCAAATTGGAGCATCAGGAGCTATCTCGACTTTGGTTGATCTACTTCATGATGGAACTATAAGACGGAAAAAGGATGTTGCAACTGCTCTTTTTAATTTGTCTATGTGTTAAGAAAACAAAGCCAGGGATGTCACGGTTGGGGTTATGCCACTGGTTTCTTGTTATTATTATGTGTATGTGTTTTTAACTTGAACTTTTGAATTTTAATATGACAAGGTGTATTTGGTCCTGTATGGTTTCAATAAAAAAAATAGAAATTTTATATGCCACATGTACTATACGTAGGAGTGAATATTGTTGCAAGGAAGATGATATTCAATTATATAATCCTTACAAATAGTTTGATAAGAGAAACCCATGAGGAAATTATGATGAGAGCAACCCTGAAGAAAAATCCATCCCAACCTATCTGACATACCCGATAGGTCTCTGGATCCCTTTCTTTCTGGTCACTCACTAAGTCTTATCAGTTGAAGATGTTATAAAAACATTGGGAGATATTGAAATTTGAAACATCGTATAGAGCTTAATCCGAGTGGTTAAAGTGGATGATATTCAAATTGTTTGAAAACAAATGGAAGCACAGAGGGGATTTGTGTTGGGTTTTGTGCTGTCATTTTGGTGGGGATATTATTAGCATGTGATGCACAAGTGCAACTGGTGAACCTGGGGAAATGGAAGCTTCTTGTACATAAAGGTGGAGTTTCTGTCATGCACATGGTTATTACTTGTCTTAACACTATCGTCATGTTCGATAGAACTGACTTTGGCCCTTCACAGTTGATGTTCCCCAATGGTTGATACTACAACGATTCACAGGATCAAGATCTAACTCACAACTTTTGGGCTCATTCCATCGAATACAACATCCGCACCAACGTGGTCAAGGCACTTGAGATCTTTACTGATACCTGGTGTTCATCCAATGTGTTTACTGCCAACGAGATGCTAGTGTAGACCAGAGGTTGGAACGACGGGGGTAGAAAAATCCACTACTTCATCCCATGTATTGATCGTACTCAGCTCAATGAAAATCGATGGTACCCATTGAACCATATTCTCCTTGAAAATCATGTCATCGTTATGGGGGCACTGGCAATTTCACATATGAATTCATTCTGAATGCACCCAGGAAAGGAATCTTTAGCCTAGCTTTTATTGAAATGAAACAAACAAATATGGATGCTTCTTCTTCTCCAGATGATGAGGGCTTAGTTGCATTTTCCAACCATGGATTAATGATCAGGTGGTGGTCTCTAGAAGTAGCAAGAAGGAATTTTCTTACAACATATCACTAGATATCTCATGAGTGTGAAAGAAATTGAACTGGCACTCTAAATGTTTTAAAGGAAGGCAAGTATAGTTTTCTTTAAAGGGTGATTTCAAAAATCCCTTCATGGTAGGATGCATTTAATGTACGATGTTTAGGTAGAATTATTTGAGCTTGATTGGAGAAATTTCAGAATTTGAGTTGTTAACAAGGAGTCTATTGAATTAGAACAAAATGTTCAATTCACAAGAGGCAAGGGAGGAGTAAGTCAGTGCATGGATTGATTTCAAGATTATGTAGTTTCATGTTAATTATGTACTTATTGGCTAGGATAAGTTGGTCATTTCTATCATATTTGTGTGAAATGGAAAATCACTTGCCAGAGCTAACAAAGCTCTGGTTTGAATAGGGTGTTCCCACTAGTATGAAGTTGTATCATAATGGGGTGATTTTGCAATATGAAGCATCGAAAGAGTTCGAGGAGAAATTATTCAAGTTTGTTGCTTCAAAGGGACCTACTCGCTACAGTAAATTTGGGTTACTATCGAGTTCAAAGTTTCTAGTTTCCATTTCTCTACCACTGAAGAAGTGAAACAAGGAACTATTTTGAGTATCAAAAATCAATTCCTTAATCTTAAATCATGTTATCTTAAGTGAAATATCTAGTGCGAAGCATATAGATTCATGTTGAAATTAAGCTCCAATAGCATGTTAATATTATCACACTAAAAATATAATCATTTGCACAACTTTCAATAAATTAAAAACATGTTGTGGTGTATTGAGCACTAATTTGCAAGTTTCCTAGAGGGATTGAAACATTCACAAGGCAAAATGGGGCCATAGGTCCTAGAGGTGTAAACTTGGCTCTGATACCATATTTGAGCATCCCTCCTAGGGTCTAACTAAAAACTAAATTTATCAAAGATGAACACATTAATATGGGAAATAACTTATTTATATCTAAACATTTATTTGATGATAATATACTATTAAAATTTATTTACCACAAGTTAAATAAGTAAGAATTTCATTGCAACCATTTACATAAGTAATCAATAAACGGAGGAATACATGTTCCGGTAGCTTAGTTGAGATGCTCCTGAGCTCATGACTTTGTTGGGATGATCCTCTTGACTGCCCGACCTGATTTTCCTCCTAGCCAACTAGGAAGTAATTGCAAGCGCAGGGAACCTCCACAGGTTCCTTGGCCCTTCGAGCCCAAGTCCAACTAGATGTAGTGTGTCCAATTTTAACAAACACTCTCCATATCCAAGTTTGATCTCCCTCCTATTTCTCCATGTCCCTCCTTCGGAATCAAAATCCCCTAAAACCAAAACCAAAATTAAGACCAAGGATCCCCCCTCTCTTCTCATCATCCTTCCCCTTTTATGTTTCTTCCTCCCATCCACCTCAACCACCTATCATTAATCTCGTAACCAATCCCTCATCCTTTCATTTATTATCCTTGACTTTTCTTACCATATCTTCTCCCAAGTATATTTGAGAAGACATTTTGGGGAGAAGATATGGATATTTAATTTGGAAATTAATTGGAGAATACCATATCTCATCCCAAGTAGATTTTGAGAAGACATTTTGGGGATAAGATATGGATATTTAATTTGGAAATTAATTGGAGAATACCATATCTTCTCCCAAGTAGATTTTGACAAGACATTTTAGGGATAAGATATGGATATTTAATTTGGAAATTAATTGGAGAATACCATATCTTCTCCCAAGTAGATTTTGATAAGACATTTTGGGGATAAGATATGGATATTTAAATTGGAATAAATGGAAGGAGGCCATATCCTATCAAAAATAAAATTTGAGAATACAAGTTGGGAATTGAATAATAACAATAATAAAATTTATCTCAGTAAATAAATTTACAGTTTCCCAAATGTAGGTATGTCCTAATATTTCTTGATAATCATACGTAAATATTTTCAGGTAATTTAAACACTAATAAAATTTTCATGATAAGATTAAGTAGGGAATTACAAAGAACTTGATCCACTACAAGCTAGGAGTTCCTATCTCATTGAATCCATAGCCTTGGTGAATATATTTGCAATTCCCCCGAAAATTATGAACTTATTTTCACATCCTTCCTTTTTAAAAAATTTCTTTGTTAATTAGGGGATGACGAAAGCAACATCTCTTTCAAACTACTGGGGCTGATACCTATTTTCAAGAAATTATTGATCATGCATCAGTAGTAGATATATCCCTTTTTTATTTTTATCTGTGGATGTCTAACTTGTCCCCTTATACAAAGTCAAGTAATTTTGGAGTAATTGGATATAACCCTTTAGACAATCAATTTATTCACTAATAGTACAAGTCTCAAAGTTATTTAGGAGGGTAAATCACTTAGAAATTCTAGGTCTAGCTACTATTATGAAAATTTTAAGTGATCTCTCCAAGTTCTACTTATAACCTTTCCCATCCTAGTCTAAGATAAACAAGATGAGCTGTGAGGCAACAAGTCCGTGCGTTAAGCTCAGCCTGAGAATGCACCTGTAGCTACATTGAGTGGGCAAGTCGTGAAAACCATACTAGATGCTGAGAAGAAGCTAGAGAAAGGGAACTCTGTTTTTAAGCATTTGCCAGCTACAGTTAAGAAGGAGCATGCTAAACTCCTGCAACTAAAACCTTGATCACAACATTTGCCTCCAGGTAAAGATCTGATTCATTTACATTTTCCAGCCAGAAAAGGCAATTGATCCTATGTCATCCACGGGTCATCCCGTGACTGGAGTTATTGATGGGAAATTTGAGAATGCTTATCTTATCACTGTGATGGTTGGTTCAAAGAAATTAAGAGGGGTTTTGTATGAGATGGTGGTAGGGTTTTCTGGAGAACAATTTTTGCAAGCACCTAGTTGCATGAACAATTCTATAACTCCTCGTCGACATTGTAGGAGGAAGGATGAAATGAAAAAGAGGGATCACGACCATCCTAAGCCAAATAGGAGTGCTTACAATTTTTTCTTTGCTGAGCAACATACAAAATTGAAAGCATTGCATCCGGGCAAGGATAGGGAGATCAGCAAAATGATTGGAGACTTGTGGAATAAACTGAATGATGAAGCGAAAGCTGTAAGATACAAGTGAATTTCATTTTTGTGGCTATTTAGTTGGTCTTCATTGTTGCAAGTAACAAACTAAAAATAAAATGAGTTTTGTCTTTCTCCGTATGTTGTGCTGACAATCTCTGATAGATGCAGGTTTACCAGGAGCTTGGATTGAAGGAGACAAGGGAATATTAGTTTCTAGAAATGAAGGCTCAAATCAAGGGTTCGAAAATCATACCGAAGTGCAGACTCAAGACCGAGGAGTGCCACTTACAACAAATGAACGTTCAAATCAAGCACTGGATAACTGACCTGTTAAATAATCAACAACATATGCACCTAAAATTGAAGTACTAGGCTTGGGAGCAAGCCAGAAATATTAAAATAATAAAACTAACAGATGTAGGTGGCTACTAGCAAACATACTGAAACACTTAATAGAATGGAAGCAGCAGCTTCAGAGACATCCCAAATCCAATCTCAACCCTACTCTTTGAGAAAATCAAGCGAAGCCAGCTCTTCTGAGTCTGCCTTGAACTCACAATTCAACAGAAGTGAGATTGACTCAGCAAGTTCCACTTCCACATCTCACAAGTGACACTTGATCATCTGTCCATAAATACATAGGAAAGAAAACAATATTTTTTCTTGTTTTTCGCAAAATTTCACAACGAACAAGCATCAGGGCTGTCAGAGATCTAGAACCTATGGTGTGAAAAATGTTGAATACAAGAGCAAATTCGCACTAATTATGTAACACAAGTTGAAACTTGGAGCAAAGAGTTGAAACTGAAGTGGAACCCAATAAAACTGGAATACATGGATCAACCATGGATTTGAAAGTGTCATAAGTGTAGGAGCAAGCTCTCTGTCGCAATAGAAAAGTCTTCATAGATTCTGTTGAACAGAGTTGCCAGACCTGACTCGGTACTTAATCCAAATGGCTAAGGGTCAAAGCTGATCTGTGACCCAAGAAAGACCCAGGGGTCAACCCAGCAAAGACTTAGTAAAAAGGAAGGCATAATTTTGTAAATCAAGCATGTGATTTTAAATTTCATTAACACATACACCCAATTAAAACATTGATATGTGAGTAAGGTGTAATTTCTACAGACTTAACATTGATGTTGAAATGTAAATATAAAAAGGAGAACATCATTAAACACATTAATGGCGTTGGTGGAAAAAAAAACTTGGAGAATGAAATTCAAGTAAGTCACGGAATTTTCATGAGTGCGCAAATGACTTTGTGTATGCTTGAATTATATGTAAGAAATTAATGGACTAAAATGAAAAATAATGTAACTACATTACTTCATTTGCTATGCTCAAATTTTCAAAGGGTAAAAATTATTTTTGGTTGAAGGCATCTATATATCAGTCGAAACGAAAGTGTGTCTGCCTTCAACGTGGCCTCTTGGAGTTCCAATTAGCCTCTTGGAGTTCGATCTGAAAGGTTGTTGCTCGACTTGGATTTTGTTCTTTGGTCTTATGGACGGGCTGAGTATCGATGTGGTGGATAGCTCTGTCAACCTGCTTTTTGGTAAAAACCCTCCTCAGTCATGCCATCTGGCATTCACCCTCTTAGCCCTTGCATGTATTACCATAAAAGTCAATATAATAATCATATTTTATTACATGGCCTTGAGGGTATACTTATTAAGCAGGTATTACGTAACATGACAGAGCTTATAGTCATTAAAGAGATATAATAAACAACATGAAACATGATAGACCATGTGGGCTCTCATGTGAAGATCACGTGTCCTCGTTGCTGCATCTCAATGCACTGTCTTCATAACATAGCTGTCCTCATTGCTGCGTCTCAATGTTGCATCCTCATAACATAGCGTGTAAGCCTCAAGCATACAGTTAACATTCAAGCACACCAGTTAGCATTGCATCTTTCAGCGGGCACGGTATTCACTTCTCTGGTCATGAAGCAAAGGATGGATGGGGGGATATCCGGAAACGAGTCTCCACCTACCGTGGTGTGTCGATCAAGGTCATATAAAACAAGCTCTGCATTGGCTTGCTCTGCTCTTGGTAGTGAAGCTAGAACTCAATCAACAGATGATGCTTTAGCTGAATTGGGACAGGGAACACCATAGAATTAGAACTACAAGCTCTGTCGCATGATTGTCTTGGGGTTTGCAGTGAGCGTGTTGTTCATGCAAAAAAAGTGAGTGAATTATCACTTTTGGCTAATACTGCAGATGGGTTCCCTAGTCTTATATGACTATTCATCTGTATTTCACATAGAATTACCTGAGAGGTCACCATCCCATTGTAAATATACAAGTTTGCACCATTGGAGGTATATTGATTATGAGCACCGCAATGCAGTAATTGTGAGCGGTTGATGCAGTTACATCCCTGTTTTGGAGAGCCTCCAGAATTTCTTCATGCCTTTGTGGCAGCTTCCTGAGATAGCAACTGTGGTCAAACACTTTCCGATTAAGCTGGACTGATTGAATATTTAACCAGAATATAGCCAGTTCTGAACTTGAACTGGATTCAGTAATTGTTAAGCCACAATTTTGCTCGAACATATGAGGGATTATTCTAGGGCTGAACTTAGAATATCTGGCATCCATATTGGTATTGATATGCTGGTATCATTCTGGCCCATATATGTTTGGGCTTGTAAAGTTCTCTGATGTAGCATAGCTTTGCACATCCTTGTCATCTTGTTTTGCTCAGAGATCCAAGAACGGGGAGGCTTCAACCATCACTATTATAGAGTGAATTCAATGCAGTTAGTAGCTTTAGTTTTAGTATTACTGAGTATAAAATCAATCAGTTTATTGAAACATGAATCACTGAGTATAAAATCAAACGATTTATTGAAACATGAATCTCATGGCTGGGAGCAGAACGCTGAATTTAAATTACAATTTTTTATTTTCATGGATAAGGAAAACCACCGCTTCTATTTTATGAACCTAGCAGAATACTGAATTTCAATTACAGTTTTTATTTTCTTGATAAGAAAAACCAGTATTAAAAATAAAGGTTGCAGGTGCATACAACAAAAAAGAAAAGAAAAAAGAATATTGAATTTAAATTACAAATTTTTATTTTCTTGGATAAGAAAAACTATTTTTATTTTATGAAACTAGAAAATTAGACTAAGCAAAAGTTGAAGCCAGGTGGGGACCACTTCCTTTTGTGATAAGCACCCGCCAAGAACAAAGCCAACTACCAACAACCTGGCATACAAAACAGAAAGATAAGTGTTAGCCAAAAACAAACCGCCATTGCAATTTGCTCTACAACAGGCCTCAAATTTTTCCTGTAGAGCATCACTGGAAGTTGAATGTTACATCGCTCTCTCATTGCTTATCTTTGCATGGAATTCATTGCTTGTCTTTGCACCGCATGGTTAAACCACTGTAGTTTTGACAACAATGAAAAAATGAGATGACTTACTACCAGAAGCGAAGACAACCACTTAAAGTGAAGAATAGTGGAATATTGCCTTGAAGTGAGGACAAGTGGAGAAGGTTTTAGGTGAAAGTACTGATAATTCATGGTGGAAGGAGCAAGGACCATGTTCTTCAAGCCATCAATCTAGCCAGCCTGCACAACCTGCACAAAGGTGAGTTTTTTGTTTCTAAAGCTTTCTAGAAAGTGGGTTTAGGAATCCCTACACTTCGATATTCTGTTAATGAAGAAACAGTAGTTGTATTTATTTAAGATTCTATTTATAACAATTCTACTCGGTAAACTCTATTTAGTCTATTAAAGAAAAAAGAAGAAACTATGGCGGCTCAACCTCGCCGGTAAGAAGCAAAGCTGAGGACAACGCTAAGTGAGTAAACTACCCAGCACCTGAAGAAAGGGGGAGTTGATCAATATTGGCAGCCATTCCACTGTTTATAAATGAATGTGAGAAATTATGTGAAGATAAGAAAAGCTGTGAAATGGGGACGAAACAAATGAAATCCTTGTTTTTGCAAAAAACAACCCACCTAATAATTGGGAGGAATGACAATGGACCAAGTTTCTTGCCGATTCCAAATCCAAATCTCAGATATGAATCCGTTCTAATGCACCTAACCTGAATCGGAACTGAGCCGAATTAACCTGAATCGGAACTGAGCCAAACTAAGGCAGGCCAACCGAAAGGGGAAACAAGAAAGGGAGGCTAGCGAAACATGACACCTTCGCCATGCATGGACACCTACAGCACCTGCATGAAACATGACACCTCCGCCATGCATGGACACCTGCAGCACCTGCATGCACAACACCTGCCAATATGTTCAGGCCTGCTAATATGCTCAAATAGCCAACCTGCAAACCATTGTTCTAATAATTCAAACTAATGTTAACATTAATATGAAACCGTTGAAGGTCACTAATAATAAACAGGGTAAAGCAAAATAGCCTATGCTCCAGCCTCTTCCGCCTCGGGAAGAGGCCAAATAAGATGGAAAACCAGCTTAATTTTGAAGACTTTGGTTATCCCGGCAATATCAAACACAACTCATTTGAAAAATTTGGTCTAATCACCGTAAACTATCAACATAGCACTTGAAACTAATGTTATAGCAACGCATTTGGATTACTATAGTCCCTGGCCATTGCCAGATGGCAGGGACTAATAAGGCATAAACAAGCTTTCACGGACTTGTTAAGTGCACTATAATTTAAAGGACTTAGTTAAGGGATCCAAATCATATTATAAAAGTTGGTAAATTGGATATAAAGGTAATCATCATTAGTTCAGTGAAATTTTGAAATATGGTTCAATTTTCAAATGGGAAAACTAAAATTAATTTCAAGATAGAAAGACAATTTCCTAAACATATACCACTTATTTAAAAAACAAAAGAAGATTCATCCAAAATATTTGAACTTGAAATTATATAAATATGATAAAATCCAAATTCAAATGCAAACTAAAAAAGTAAATTACACATACTTAGAACAAGCATCATCCATCCTTGAAAAATAAACTAACATGCTTGCAATTAAAGAAAATATTTCAAAACAAAATCTGTACACCATTTACCAGGAAAGTCACTAGATGTATTGATTATGGTTATGTGGCTTTAAAGTAAACAAGTAGTGACCATAACATTCAAGAATCACCCAACATTTTTAAAAAGGAGTGCTATAATTCACAAAAAGCACTTGAGAGTTTTTTGTGAATACTCTTCTTAAACAATTTACTTGGTGTTGAAGGTTATTAGAGTTTACTCATTTGAGTACTCTACTTGCTAGGATTTTTTTTAATCTTATTAAGTCATTATATATGGACAAGAAAAAAGGAAAATCATTAGGAAAAATATTTGAAATTAAAATACACAACTTTAGGTCCTTAACTTTTGACTGATGTTTCATAAGAAATATAGATAAAATTTTATGGTATATCATTGTTTCACCAAAATAGGCAGGTTTTCATCCCGTCGGTGTAATTTGAGAACTAAATTGAACCACCATGGATACTTGTTCATCTATGTGAAATTTGTCTTTCAACTCACCAATTTTTCGGTTGTTTGTGACTAGCTCCCATCTTTAGTTTAAGATCTATCCCTCATAAATATCAATGTTTACATGAGCACATCAAAAGATGAGGTATATTTTGAAAGCTCAAAACTAAAATATAAGACCAGAACATACATGGTGGAAGCCAAAGAATATAATTCATGGACAAATATTGAATAAATTCATGGGGAATTCTAAGTTTCATTCATATTTTGAATTCTTTGGAAATCAAGTTTATAAATGGTTGAGGCACATCTCCAAAGGTTTATTCACTACAAATTTACATCATATGGGAACTCGTCCTATGTTGAAAATCCAAACTAGTGAATCAGAAGAATGAATCATAACTTTTGTTATTGTGCCCTTTCCTATAACAAGTGTAAATGAAATTAATGGATACATTTAGTGGGTTTACTAACATCATGGTAAGGCTAACACATAATGTATTCATCTCAAATAAGAGGAAGCCAAATTTAGATACAAAATATATTATAATTGGATTATTTGATTAAGATAAATCTAAGCGAAAGAAATTTCCCAATGAAGAAAATCATTGTATAAAAACTCATAAAATAACAAACTAGGGATCAAAATAGCACCTTATTGAAACTTGATTTAGATCAAGAAATATAATATAATATAGAAAGTGTGAATTGAAATTAAATTGATTAATTATTCCTAATCTAACTTGCATTGGAAGGTTGAAAACTAGGTAAAATCATAAAGCCACCATAGACATTGAATCATCTGAACACCTACAAGCATGTTAGGGTGTTTCACAAGAGTGTGTAATTAGTATACCATGTATTGTATCATAAAAAAATATAAAATATTTCAAATTTTATTCACTACGAGGATTATTGAAAACTTATTGATTTTAGGGTAAACATTGATGAAAAGACAATCCAACCAATCAACAATAACACCATGAAAGCACTCATTGTAATCTGGAAATGAAGGGGCACAAATTAATGATAGAAAGTATACATTATTATGATAGTTTCTTAGATGTTTTATATTGTTATTTATTGATAGTATTTCCTCATCATAATTATCATTCATTTTGTTATACATTATACTAGACTCTGAATTAGGTACTTTATACTTGGGTTTTAAATGTGCATTTAATGTTTCATACTTGATGTATTATTCAATCAACTTTTCTCCATGAAGTTTAATAGTTTCAATTTGAGTATCCTTAGGGCATGACATGTTTATGTGTACACTTCCTTTTAGAGAAAGCAAAATTGATAGGGTCCTAGACCATCATTCACAATCTCCATTTCATTTCATCTTTGATTTTCATATTACAAATTGCATGTAAGTGAAGGATTGTTAGGTTATGTGTTAGTTGCTAAAAATGTCTCATACGTGTATTATTTTGTTACTAAATATTGAACACATATTATTTCCTTTTGGAAAAAAATGATATCATTTATTCCAAGAATTTATACTTTCATAGGCATATCATCATGACATTGATTGATGTTTGAATCTATACTTTTCAATTCATTGTTAATATGCTTTACACCCATAGAACTAGGACATAATGGGACAGTTACCAAATAGATATGTGTACCCTCTATCAAGTAAAAGTATGCAAAAATATTAGGATATAAGGCGTATAAATAGTCAAAGTTGGATAGCTCATAATTGTTTTCTACAAACAAATTTATATAACCAATATTGCATTCCCTCTTTTCTTGATCAATGTGAGTATTGATGGGTGCATCTTGAAAAGATATATTCTTAACTTCAAAGTAATATTATCTCTAATAATTTATGAAATCAATGAACAATTTTTCTATTACTATACAAAAGGGTTAAATGGAAATCTTATTTTCTATAGGCCATTTTGTCACATCCGATCAATAAGCCTCCTAATGGGATCAATCAATATCTTATTCCCCCTTTACATCATCATTTCACAAATCCCTATGCATGACTCTCTCATTCCCCATAATTTCTACCCTAAACTACATCATCTGAGCCAGTTTAAGGACCAACGCTCCCTGGCCTCTTGTTGGATTGTGTTCACCTATAGGTTGCTCCATTGTGGCCTACATTGATCACCTACAGGTTGCTCCCCTTTACACCTACGTTGGATTTATAAATTCGGGAAAAAGAGAGAGAATCTTGAAGCCTCCATTTCCAAAAGCTTCTAGGATATGTTGTAACCATTTACCTCAGATAAATTTTCGTATCTTATCCTAACCTACCTTGGAGTTTCCATCCATTATCCTTAGATCTCATCCTCCCATCAAGAGTGGGTCTCAATCCCAAGAGTGGGTCTCAATCCCAAGATTGGTAAAAGGATAAGAACTCCCAACTTACCTCACTCCTCTATATATTTACAACCTTCCATATGCAAGAGGTTGGATTTTGGAGAGTGATTCTACCCTTATGTTGCTGTAGTGAAAGTGATATTTTCATGTATTTAGGGTGTTCGAAGGTGCACTTTGTGATAAAGGAAGGAAAGTTCAACAACTTTGAGGATATATTCTACAAGAGAAACACCTATTTATGGTTGTAGCTCACTCCATTTATATCAATACAAAGTATTATAGGCCATTTTTTGCATCTGGTCAAGAGGCCTTCAAATGGGACTGATTCACATCCTTCAACATATTGTCATCATCCCTACACAATGCCCTAATAATGACTCTCCCTAATCCCTAATGTTTTTTCCCTTAACTCCTTAATTATAGTGATTTTAAGGACCAATGCACCTTTCATAACTACGAATTTGTGTTGCAGTGCACTCTCTCCTTCTCTTAGGTGTTATGCAATGCACCCTGCATAGCTGTGGGGTTGCGTTGATTCTAGAAATTCAGGAAGAAAAAAAATAAAGCTTCCTCTTCCAGAAGCTTCCAGAGGTTTTTTCAACCATTTACCTTGGATAAACATTTGAATCTTATCTAATTCCACTTGGAGAAATCACCATATTATCCCTTCATCTCATCCTCCCATCACTTTTGGATATCAAGCCTAAATTGTTAAATGGATAAGAATTCATTGACTACCTCTCCTTCCTATATATTTACCTCATTCCACAAGCATCAGGCTTGTTTTTGTGGGCTTTTGGAGAGTGATTCTACCCTTATGTTGTTGTTATGAGAGTGAAATTTTCATGCATTTGGGGTGATTGGACATACACTTTGTGACAAAGGAAGGGCAAGGCAACAACTTAGGGGAGGTGTTATACAAGATCAACATCTATTTATGGTTGTAAACTCCTTCCATTTATATCAATGCAAATAATTCTTTGTTTTCCTATATGTGATGTTGTTATTTCATATATTTCGATACCGTGTTGTTCTGTTGAATAGATTATTTAGAAGATATTGCATAGATCTCATAGTTTCTTGGGTCGTGTTATTTGACTGTGAAAGTTCTAATTTTGGCAATTGGAGATAGGATTGGAGCATTCAAGCCAAAGAAGGAGTGAAACTTATGATAGATTCCAAGTAGGCTTCTCCCCCCCATCTAATTACTTTAAGGAAAACATTAGGTCATTTTCCATTCTGTTGTTCTAGTTTAGCCACCAAACCTAGGGGAGATATTTCTGTCCATAATCATAAATCTCGCATAAAAAATTAGCAACTCTGTTGGGGAATAGTGAATTCCATTGGTGGTTTCTTTGTCCATTTTGTTTGCTTTGCCTCCTTCATATACCTTTTCTACTTTAATTAGCCAAGAACAGACCTATGAAGTGACTTCATTAAGTCTCATTTCCAATTTTTGTGTTGGAATCCTATTCCCTGCGACTAATGCACCCTCTAGTCTAGTGAGAGAGTTTTGCACCCCACCTGGGACCTCTTTTTTCTTGCGTTACAATGCACTAGTGCTTCTTTTGCACCTACACTGATCCATGTTTTTGCCAAAAAAAATCCTTTTTTTTCTCAATGTTTCTTTGATTAGCCTACTTCGAGTTGACCTGAGCCTAAGTCTTGAGTGTCTTGTGGTGCCTCTAAAGGCTCCATTTGGTTTGCATTTGTGTGTTATTTCCTTTGGTAATAATTGGTTTCGATTTTTTGTTGTTCTTATCATTAGGTTGCTTACAAACTTGTTCAATTTTATCATTGATCGCTTGGATGAATAGCTATTTTAGTCCTCATTCTAAAAAGTGCATTTGAATTGGTGATTAAACATTTGCATCTTAGTTTTCTCCATATCGAAAATCAAGTGTATTGAAAAGAGAAAAACCATTTGCATCTAGGGTTTTGTGTGCGAAATTGGAATTCCCTATTGTGAGATTGCATGTTTTTGCTTTCATTTTTGCTTTAATCACCTTTGAATGTAATCTCTTTTTATTTTTGAAAATTTCCCCCAATTTCAATTTGATTCCTCTATTCATGAAATCTCATATTACGTTTGATTTCATTGGAATCCTCTTATGTTTGTTTTGAATAATTCTCTAGCATAGATCATATATGCATAATTAGAATTCTCATTTTCACAATAGGAAAGGAAATTGTGTATAGATTACATTTGCATAGTTTTCAGGGGAATCATATATAGATTGCATTGCATGGTTTAGCATCTTTTACTGCTTTGAATTGAATTGGAATAGTGAAATTGAAAGATCTAGTTAGGAAGCTATTGTTTGATGCATATTTGATTATTGCATCATTGTTTGCACCTCTTCCTTACACTAGATAGCTTTCATCAAAATTGAAAAGAGTTATTTTTCTCATATTAGTTGCATCATAGGTGTGTTCAAGTGACATCAAAATTTGAGCCTTGAAATCTAAATCTAATTCAATGTCAACTCTAAAATTCACATGAATTAACCTAAGGAGCATTTGAAACTTAACAACACACATATAGGTCTAGGGTATAGATTTGTACGACATTAAATGTAGGAGTTTTCATTTTTTTCCACTATTGCATTTTGGGGGTGATATCCTGTTCCACGTATGTAAGTGTATAGGGTCATTCTCCACACACTTTTGGGTATATTGGATGGCACTCCATGCACGAAAGTATATGGGAACACTCTCTTTGAACGGCTACGCATTAGAAAACACTACTATAGACTATACTCCCACGTACCATAGAGTATATTTTGGGAGTCCCCTATAGGCTGTTATCCATCCATAGGTAACTAAGTCGGCCTCTATTGATGGTTCATGTGGATGCAGGGCTCTTATCCGTCTCTTCCCTAGGATGGAATATCATTTCTTCTAGAATGGTGGCAGAGGAACTAACAATCGGGCCGAGATAGTGGCACTGTAGGGAATTCTCCAGAATGCGGTGTGGCTTGTCATTGATTCCTTCAGGGTCGCTGGATACTCTAAGATTGTCATAGATTGGATGCAAGGGTGGAACTCCTTGGAGGTTCCTTCACTTCACCATTGGATGGTCAACATCAAGGCTCTTTGTTCCTCCTTGTCTGATATCTCCTTCATGCATGTGTATAGAGAGAAAAATTTGGTCACTAATGTTCTATCTAAGAGAGGGATCACTCTTTGTTCTGGTTTTATGTTTTTTGAGCTTTGGGCTGATGGAATTGTACAGGAAGATGGCTCCTCTGCTTTCTGATCATTTTTTTTGTTTTCTTTTGGGGATGCCTTTGTTTCTTAGATTGCTCCATCTTTTCTCCCCTGTCTTGGCCTTCTCTGTCTTTTTCTGGAGTTGTCAGTGTTGGTTCTTAGTGATTTCCTCTCTGCTTCTTTGGTTTGGTGTTGGTCTATTTCAATGATTTGCTACTTTTCATTGTTTTTTTCTGTCTATAAAGCCATATGTAATTTCTCATTTGATTAATGAAGAATGAAAAAAAAATCATATGAAAAAAAAAAAAAAAAAATAAAAAACAAAAAAACCAAAAAAAAATACAAAAACAAAACAAAAACAAAAATGAAATAAAAACAAAACAAAACACAAAAAAGGTAACCGAGTCAGCCACCTTGTATACGTGATTCACTGAACACAGCATTCGGGGTTATTTCCTACACATAAGTTAAGTCCTTGGTTCACCAAGGTGTATATTGTAGTCATTGGTTGCCTGGTAAACCTTTATGCCTAGTTACCCCTTTATTTTGTTTGTGTCTTTAATTTATAAAATCAATTAATTGACCACGGAACAACATCCTCCCCATGGAACAACTCTTTAGTGGATCTTAGGTTGAGACTAATGGAAACAGTTACAGAGTCTATCAATCAACAAAACCCCTCTAATGGGAATCCTAATCCTTTTCCTTCTTTTGGAAATATTGGTGCTCCTTATATGGAAATGTTGTCCCTTCCCGAATTTAGAATTGGTTTGCTAGTTTGGTAATTTTCGACCCCTATGGTTCTGAATGTCCATGATGCTTCTCAATCGAGTTCTCCTCTAACTAAACAACATCAACCTCATGTTGATCCTAAAGTTGACCCTTTTCCTTCTTCACCTATTGTTTCTTCATCCCTTTCTTACTCTTCGCCTGGTGAAATTCTTGATTTTAGTAACCAGTGTTGGGTTGTGTTATTCTTTCCACGACTAGCCCACGTAGTCAACTAGGGGGTTAGAGTGGGGGAAGAGCCCCCCCTTCATTGTGCCGATAGTGTAGTGGCCACCCCCCCCTATCCGAGGGGTTTGAGGGGGGTGGGTAGCCCCCCTCTACGGGGTCTGGGGTAGCACCCCAAGAGTTTTTTTTTTTTGGACCTTATATTAGGTTGGGCAGACCAACCTATGGCTTTGTGCATGATCTTCACACATGGTTTTGGATGCAATGGTTTTAGGTCCATGGTATTGGATGCTTCGAACTCTCTAAACATGAAAAAGATGTCTAGTTTTATCTTCATTGGACTTGTTAAAACATCAAACAGTGATGGACTTGTCAAACATGGCAAGGTCGAGCCACTCTTCTGGGTTTGTTCAATATACTTGGAGGGATTCATCCAAAGGATGGACTTATAGATCAAGCATATGTTATCCTCCTCAACCTTGTTAAAAAATAAAGAGGTACTGATGTGTATGGTTGGGAAATTGGGAAAACAGGGTACTCCATTTGTTAATGGTAGTGAGTCCCTCTTGAACACAACACTCTTCCACTTCATCTCCATTGTTGTTGGGTTGGATAATCTACTTATCTTTCTATTCATCATACCTTCACAGAACCTCCATTTCAGTTTCAAGTTAATGTTTCCAACTCCATTTTAGTGTCATCATTACGTTCAAGATAAGTCATTCATATGATATCCATTAAAATACCCTTAAGACTTTATTCCATGTTTGTATTTCATGCTCCAGTTCCATATCGACATCATTTTGTCTCAATCATCATGTATGTTTCATGTTGTTGATAAGGGATATATCAAGGCCCTCTTGCGACGGGTTGTTTCCTATAAACATCAGCACATTATCTAGGAATTTGACTTAGAAACACCCATTGGTACCTTGGTGCTTGCATACATCAATGGAAATTTTCCACTCTCTCGAATACAAGTTTACATCAATTTCCTTCAACCGAAGCATTTTGTGTGGTGTTCAACATCAACTTATTTATTCACACTATATGGATTCCATTTAAGTACCTTGAGATCCATTAACATCACTAGTGGTTTCTCTCGCATATTTTAACAGCTTACATCATTAGCCGGTAATCAGATGTTGTCTACCATGTTCGAACTTAGCTTATTAATTCACATGCTTGGACTCATAGGTTGGTTGGTGTGGTGAAGTAAAATTATAAGTGCACACATGAACAAATTCCTCTAGCTCGATAATGGGTCTAGTAACAACAGATACATTCTTTGGAAGATTTTCTTAGATTAGAATCAATCAAAAGGGCCCACCTTTTGATCGTTTATTCTACTTGATGATGTCCTCACTTATTCACTCCAGTAATCTCTCGCTTCCTTCTTCAAGCCCCTGAAACAAGTAAACAACAACAACACACAAACATAATAATAGACAAATTGCAATTCAACCTACTAATGAGTCAAGAAGCATTAAGACAAAAATATGTAATATTACAAAACATGTAGGAAATCAATCGATAGTTGCATATATTAATATCAAAGAGAGATTACAACCATTACTCTTGATGTCGTAGTCTTCCTCTGACAGGACCATATTCCCACACACTTCTGCTAACACTTCATGATGGCTTCAAACAACAATAGTTTAAAGACTCTTCCCTTTAGTCTTCACTCCAAACCAATCAAACTTATCCCTCACACAACTAGATGGCTACAACTAGTAATAGCTTGCTTGTGTAGTATATTTATATTTAACCAAAACTCTAACTTTGGTTTTCACACTAGTCACTCTATAATTGCAACTTTCACACTAGTTTGTGCTTGGGAAGAAGGGTGTTGGGTCCCTATAATACTAGTGATTACCCCATTACTATTGTTGTTATACCCCTTATTAATATGGTTTTGCCCATATTGTCCCCATATTGTTATTACTGTGCCCCATAGAATCCCTCTATTGTTATTTTTGTGGATTTATATTATTATTGTTAGGTCGACTGGGTTATATTGTGACTCCTTAGACTCCTATATATGGAAAGGAGGTTTTGTCATTTGAATCATCCAAGAATTGTTCATTTATGTAATGTAAAGGAGGTTGCTCCCTCGAAGAGACTGAATTCTAAGGCGTTGATCTATCTTTTCTATCTTTTTCTTGAGCTGGTTACATAACATTTGGTATCAGAGCTTTGGATTCTAGGGTTTCGCTGCTCCAAACAGGTCATCGTGGCATTTTCACTATAACATTTTTTCTGCAACGTTTCAGAAATTGAAAACAAAACCCATTTGAGATGACATCGCGCTAAATCTCGGGGTCTGAATTTCAGAGCTTTTTGTGCTATATTTGCGGAGATATGATCTGAGGAATTTGGACTTTTTGCAGACTTCTAAATTACATTAAACACAGGTGACCTGGGGAAAATTGTCATAACGTTTTCTCTGAGAATTGAATTGAAATTTCATAAGATGTTCCAGAAAGAAAAAGGGCTGTAGTTTCTTCTATATATTTTTCAGAGCTAAAGGTCGAAATAGTGACTCGTGGCACGTCGTACAAGTTTGCTCTACTGAACTAGTCTATAATCAGGTCACTGTGGGAGATTTCACATAACTCTTCCTTGGAGAATCCAATTTGGATTAGACTGGTGGCCTTGGAAAGAGGACACCGAGGGCTATCACAAATCGAAAATTTAGAATTGAATGATCCAAAATTACAGAGATACAACAGATTCAATATCAGGCGCCTACAAAGTGAAAAAAGGTGTGTAGTTTTTTTAAACTTTTTGCATAAGATTGGTTTGAAAAATTACTTTGAAGGAATTAAAAGTGCATAGTAAAGCATTATTATTGGTAATTGATGCCCCAAGGAAAGAAAATGCAAACACCTAGTAGGCAACCTGAAAGCTCTAGCATGACCCATGAAGAAGAGGAAGAAATGCAACATGATATATCAAAATTACGAGACAAAGTACAACAATTGTCACTTGCACAAAAAAGAACAAAATCTAAGATGGATGGTTTAAAGAAAGATGTAGAAGCTAAGATGGATGGTTTAAAGAAAGACGTAGAAGCTAAGATGGATGATTTGAAGATAGATTTGAAGACAGACATGGACGAATTGAAGATAAATATGAATAAGTTGGTACAAGAAATGGTCACTAATGGTGAAAGGGTAGTAAAGGAAACTCATGATGACAACAAAAGAAATGTTAATCATGATTGCATAGACTCTAATGTTGGATCGAAGACCCACCATATTCCAAAAATCGATATGAGGAAGTTTGATGGTAAGGATCCCGCAGCATGGATATTACAGATGGAGCAATTTTTCGATCTCAATAATCTGCAAAACACACAAAAGGTATGTATTGCAACTTTATATTTGGAACCAATTCAGTTTGTATGGTATTAATGGCTTTGCTCTCATAAAAAAATTATCACTTGGGAAATTTTTACGGAAGAATTGATAGCACATTATGAGGATACAAAAAGCAACACATTTTTTAGCCAATTGATAAGTCTCAAACAAAAGGGTTCAATAATGGAGCACATTGAGGAGTTCCAAAAATTGAACATAAGGTTAAAAGATATTCCAGAGGAGCATAGGATTGATGTGTTCATAGGGTCTTTAAAGGATAATATCCAACATGTTGTTCTTCTTTGGGAACCTGATTCATTAGAGAAGGCATTCAGGTTAGCAAGAAAAATGGAAAGCAAAATTATGGTATCCAGGAAGCATACCACTCACAACTATAAAGACAGAAGTGTTGTTGCCCCTAGTCTTCCACAACTTATAAGTTTGACACACAACAATTGGAAGAAAAAAGAGCAAAAGGGCTTTGTTACAGTTGTGATAGTAAATACACTAAAGGTCATAAGTGTGTTGAGAAGAAATTATTTTACATAGATTGTGAAGAGGAAGAAGAAAGGAAGCAAGAAAGTTCAAAAGAAGAGGATATACTCTAAGAACAAAGCCTCAAACCATCAAAGATAGAAGGAAAAATCAAGAAGAAAAAGGTAATAGTGTTGATTGATTTAGGAAGCACCCATAATTTTATTCATTGTAAGGTAGCAAAAGAATTTAATTGCTTCCTATATTCAACACCAGAATGTCAAGTGATGATTGCAAATGGAGGAACAATAAATTTCTCTGGAAAGTGCCATAATATCAAGCTATCCATGGGAGAATATGTATTGAGTAGCCCAATGCTTTCCATTCCAATGGGAGGTGCTAATGTTGTA
>APFE030179126.1:100274-124732 GCA_000404065.3 Pinus taeda
ATAGCAGCACCTCTAACAACATTATTGAAGAAAGATGCATTTTCATGGACTCCAGAAGCAACAAAGGCCTTCGAACATTTTAAAGAGGCAATGTGCCAAGCACCGGTCTTAGCTACATCGGACTTTGAACACAAAAACCTTTATTGTGGAATGTGATGCTTCAAGAAATGGAATTGGTGCTGTTCTAATGCAAGATGAAAGACCCATTTCTTTTGAAAGTCGTCCAATCAAGGGAAAGTTTTTACATGAAGCTATTTATGAGAAGGAAATGTTGGCAATACTCCATGCACTTAAGAAATGGTGACCCTACCTAATGGGAAGACACTTCAAGGTAAAAACAGATCATGATAGCCTTAAATACTTTTCAGAACAAAGATTATCCTCTGAAGAGCAACAAAAGTAGGTCACAAAGATGTTGGGTTATGAATTTGAAATCATCTACAAAAAAGGGAAGCAAAATGTGGTGGCAGATGCACTCTCAAGAAAGGATGAGGATGTGGAAGCATTGTTGTGCATGATTTCTATTATCCAACCATATTGGATAAACGAAGCAAGGGAGGAATGGAAGAATGACGAAGAAGTGTGGGCACTTATTCGAAAGTTACAACAAGATTCCAGTACGTCTAATACATTTAGCTGGCAAATTGATTCATTATGGTACAAAGATCACTTATACCTCTGTAAGAATTCCAAGCTAAAACAAAAGATTCTTATGGAATTGCACACTTCTCCCTTAGGAGGGCACTCAGGATTTTTAAAAACTTACCACAGGGTTCAGAAGGAATTTTTTTGGGTTGGCCTTAAATCAGATATTCAAAAGTTTGTGGTGGAATATTTGGTTTTCCAACAAAATAAAGTTTAAACAATTAAGACACCAGGTTTATTACAACCTTTATCCATTCCAAGCCAATGTTGGGAGGAGGTTTCAATGGATTTTATCATAGGTTTACCCAAGTCTGAGGGAAAGAGTGTCATCATGGCGGTAGTTGATAGACTTACCACGTATGCAAACTTTTGTGCATTATCACATCCATTTAAAGCCAGTAGAGTTTCTACTGAATTTATGGAAACAATTCAAAAGCTACATGGAAACCTAAAGATTATTGTAAGTGACAGAGATCCCATTTTCACTGGAAATTTTTGGACAGAATTATTTTCTTGTCTTGGTACTCAGTTAGCTCATAGCTCATCTTATCATCCTCAATCTGATGGGCAAACTGAGATAGTAAACAAATGTTTGGAAGGATATCTTCGTTGCTTTGTATCTGATAAACAGACACAATGGGTCAAATGGTTGCCTTTGGCTGAATGGTGGTATAACACTTCCTTCCATACAACAACAAAAATGACCCCATTTATGGCACTTTATGGTTATCAACCACCATCCATCACATCATATTTAAGAGAAAATTCTAAGGTTCAAGCAGTGGAACATCACATTGAACATCAACAACAAGTCCTCCAACTCTTAAAGGATAACCTCGTGTTGGCACAGAATAGAATGAAACAACAGGCAGATCAACATCGCAATGAAAGAAGTTTTGATGTAGGTGATTGGGTATTCCTACGGCTACAACCATATAAGAAATGTCCCTCAAGCAAGCTAAGAAGGATAATAAATTATCACCAAAGTATTATGGTCCGTACAAGGTGTTGCAAAAGATTGGTACTATGGCATACAAATTGGAGCTTCCTGCAGCTTCTCGATTGCACCCAGTTTTCCATGTTTCATGTTTAAAGAAGGTTATAGGCAACAAGATCCCAGTTCAAACTATATTTCCAGAACTTGATGAGGAAGGAAAAATTATATTGGAACCAGAAGCAGTCACAGAAACAAGAACTCGAAAGCTACAAAATCGATCAATTTCGTAGTATCTTATCAAGTGGAAGAACTTATCCGCTTAAGATTCCACATGGGAGGATGAGAATTTTACACAGAAGTATCTAGAACTACTCAAGCATTGAGGACAACACTTTTTTGAAGGAGAGGGGCATGTTGGGTCCTTATAATACTAGTGATTACACCATTACTATTGTATTTATACCCCTTATTAATATTGTTGTGCCCCTATTGTCCCCATATTGTTATTATTGTGCCCCATAGAATCCCTCTATTGTTATTTTTGTGGCTTTATATTATTATTGTTAGGTCGACTGATTTATATTGTGACTCCTTAGACTCCTATATATAGAAAGGAGGTTTTGTCATTTGAATCATCCAAGAATTGTTCATTTATGTAATGTAAAGGGTTGCCCCCTCGAAGAGGCTAAATTCTAAGGCGTTGATCTATCTTTTCTATCTTTTTCTTGAGCTAGTTACATAACAAAGGGACATTTATATAAGAAATATGGATGGGATATGGAACCTCTTCTCATGGGATAAGGAATTATAGGGGAAAGGAGCCCAAACTATCATCCTCGACCCCATCTGGCCAAATCATTTACCAGACTTCCATTAGCTCTAATTTAAAAAAAAATCCATAACAGGACTGACGCGACTGGAACACAACTCAGTCACACTGATCGGAATGGGTAATAGTGCTAATCTCTGCACATCAACGTGAGGAAGACAAATTTCATCAACACTAGTCATGTAAATTGGGCAAAACAGAAGTTTCAGGGGAAATGGTGCAAAAGGGAAATGATCTGCTCATGAAGAGGAACATAATGGAAGTTTCTCCATGAAGGCAAAGCATGTGGGGTTCATTGTAGAGGTCCTCTAGGATCAAGGAATGGGGAGTATAAGGATAGTGACAAAATTTTGTGTAACAGATGCCCCCTAAAGCATGAAGGTCAAGCTAGAGTGAGGGATGAAATAATTTATAAATCAGTGAGAGGAACCAGTCTGCCATTGAAAAACTTGCAAGAAAGTATAGATACATATACATAAACTGAGATCTTTGTCCAATGATACATGAATCGTGGCATGGACGCAACCATCCAGAGAATGATTATGTAAGTGGATCTAGGCATGGGTGTAACCATCTGTCAAAGAGGATCATAATGAAACCAAGGTATGGTCATAGCCATCCGATAATGAGAAGGATCATAGAGGATGACTCATGGTTTGGTCGCAACTAGCCATCTGAAAGAGACATGCATATCATCGTAACCATGTCCCACCACTTCGCAATCTGGACATTTTGTAATTTGAGTCCAGGGTCTTGCGCTCCAACACGATCCGATCAAAGTACATATTCTAGCATGTGAATAGATGTGTTGATGTCGAGCATGCTAGAAAGTCACTTGATTACTAATCCATGATGTAAACTATTAACAAGCATGAGAGAAACTACCAATAATGACAATGGCCCTCAAGGTACTATCAACATAATTCAAGGAATTTGAATACAGGAAATGAAGTCAAACACCTGTGAAATCACTTGATCGAAAGCCAATGATGTGAACTTGTTATCGAGTGCAAAGAACTTGCCATTAGGGCATGAAAGCTCTAAGGTACTGGAAGGGAGTCTATCGTTCAACTTCCTAGATAATGAGTTGAAGTTGATGAAAAGTGACCAGGTCAAAGGAGGGCCATAACGAATCCCATATCATCGACGCAAGAAGAGAGGATGAAAAATGATTTTGGATGATACAAAGAAACAGAGGTAAGTGTAACTGCTTAAGGAAAACTCTTGAGCATATCAATGACACAACTAGAAGTTTGGCAGCTTTTTGATCCATAGGATCGGTGGTCATGACGATGTGGCAGAGATCAAATGGAAATGAACGGCCCAAACCCAGGAAGGTCAATGATACAAAGGAGGATATCCTAGCCCAACACAAAGCAAAGAGTGTCATTTTCAAGAGTAAGTTGTCGACATGACTCGATAGATTTCCAAATTTCCCCCCACCATTTATGGCGAGTACCCCAATTATTTTTAAATCGCAAGCTCGAAGGGGATAGCATATGCTTGCACTATAAGTTCATCCTTCAGATGAATCCAACCTAGTAAGTTTAACGAGCCCTAGGAAGGAGAAGCTCGTGTTCGTCATGATGATGAATTTGATGTCGTTTAATAGTTTAATGAGTCTGACAAAGGTGTAACTTGGTATCCTTTTCATGTTTATAGATGTAGGTTTTAACCTCATACAAAAATTACATGCATACAAATTCTAAAACACAGAAAATAAACAATGTGAGAGCATAACACATAAAACACATATACATAGAGATTTTCCCTTGGATCCCAAAATCGAGACTACCAGCTGATTTTTCATTATATTCCTTTCAATGATACAATTCATATTTATAAATTCCGAAGCATCCAATACCATGGACCGAAAACCATCATGTCCAATACCATGGACCAAAAACCATCACATCCAAGAACATGTGCGAAAATCATGCACAAAACCATAGGTTGTTCCACCCAACCTAGCATAAGGTCCAAAATCAAAATTTTCCTAGGCGTTGCCCTGGACCCCATAAAGTGGGGTTTGGGTACCAGTCAAACCCCTGTGAACCCCCCTGCTACACAATCAGTGCAATAAACAGAGGGCTCCGCCCCCCATCTAACCTCCCAATTAACTACGTGGGCTAGTCATGGAAAGAATATAACACAACCCAACATTCTCCCACTTGTTGTTTTCTTTCCATAGGTGGCCACAAGAGAGCTTAGTCATTTTTCCAACCCTGAAACACCCATTGTCTCTCTACACCAAAAGAACTTCTCATAGCTCACAGATTTTGTCAATGCATCTGTAGTATTCTTCAAAGTGTCCACCTTTACCAGCAACACCTTTTTCTCTTCTATCATATCCCTCACAAAGTGATACTGAACATCAACATGCTTTGTCTTTGAATGATATGCAGGGTTCTTTGCCAATAAAATTGCACTTTGGCTATCATGGTCTATCCCTATAGCTTCTTGTACTAACCCCATACTTGAACACAATCTCTACAACCAAACTGCTTACTTGCTTGCATGAGTGGCTGCCATGTATCCTGCCTTTGTAGTTGATAGTGCCACTACAGATTGTTTCTTACTCATCCAACTGACTACACCTCTAAATGAGTTAAACACATACCCACTTGTAGATCTTCTCTAATCCAGATCTCCAGCCTAGTCTGCATCAATAAAGCCACAAATATCCAACACTTTGTCCAATCTTGGTCTTCCTTGGTAGCACAAACCATAATCACTAGTGCCAAGCAAATACCTGAAAACCCGCTTCACTGCTATCCAATTCTCCTTTACTGGTTTTGACATAAACCTGCACAATACTCCCACTACATGTGCAATGTCTAGTCTAGTACAAACCATTGCATATAGTAGGCTACCGACTGCACTTGCATATGGAACATGGGACATATCCTCTTCCTCTTCTTATGTCTTGGGACACTGTTCAACAGATAACCTCACACCTATAGGAATAGGAACCTTCACCGATTTACTATCCTACATATTAAACTTCTATAGTATTGTCTCAACATGTTTCCTTTGGTTTAACTAGAGCTTCCTCTTTGCCTGATCTCTTTTGATTTCCTCCAAAATATAGTTTGCAGCACCAAGATCTTTCATGTCGAATTTGGAGGACAATTGGGTCTTCAAATTCTGGATAATTTCTTTGTCATTTCCAACCAGCAACATATCATTCACATATAAGACCAAATAAATAACATGGTCACCAATTAATTTAGAATGCACACAGTGATCTTCTTTGCTTTTGGTGAAGCCAAGTCCCCATATAAATGTACCAAATTTCTAATACCACATCCTTGGTGACTGTTTTAACCCATACAGAGACTTCTTTAACTTGCATACGAGTTCTTTCTTTCCCTTCACCGCAAAGCCTTCAGGTTGCTTCATGTATATTTCCTCTTCTAGATCCCCATGAAGAAATGTTGTCTTCATATCCATCTATTCTACCTCAAAATCAAAAGTAGTAGCAATAGATAAAAGTAATCTAATAGAAGTTACCTTGGCAACAGGAGAAAAAATATCACACAAAATCAAATTCCTGGCACCTGGAATAACCTTTTGCTACCAACCGAGCTTTGTATTTCTCCACCTTTCCTTCTACATTTGTCTTCTTCTTGAATACCCATTTGCTTCTAATGGGTTTCCTTCCAAGCAACAACTCCACCAGATCCCAAGCCTCATTTTTGTGCAAAGATGCCATTTCATCAACCGTGGCATCTTTCCAGAGTTTTCCATTCTTTGAATCTACTGCTTCCTTCACAGTTCTGGGACTATCACCAGTAATAGATAAAGGAAAATTTGAACAGAAAGCAGATGGACTATACCTTTCTGGCTGTCTTCTTTCTCGAACTGATCATATTACACCCGGAGTCTGTGGCTCTTCATCTTTTGGTTCCTCCTCTTCTATAGAGTCTGATTCTTCCTCCTATAGCTCAAACTCTATCTTCTCAGGTTCCTTTGGTTGGACTTCATGTTTAATAACATCTTTTACCTATCTGAACACCACATCTCAGCTGTACACAACCTTCTATGTGACTGGGTTCTGTTGTGGTAAAACACAACCCCCCCTCATTTTTGACTTTTCACTTCAATATAATGGGGACTCTTTCTATAAATTTTTGGCTAAACGCCTTTTAGGATTTTTATTTTATTTGATTATCATACGCGATTGTTAATTTTTCATTTTCCTTGGATTCTTGTTTTGATTGTTTTTTTAGAATCAATTTTTTATAAGCTTCCCATTGACGCTTGTTTCGCCTCATTTGGTCAACTGGTTTAAAAATGGTACTCCTTTGAAGTCCTATCATTTATCTAGTCTAGGTTAAAAATGCTATTTCTATTCTTTTTATTTATTTTCGGAATAACTGTAGTTTAGATAGGCAAATTAGGCTTTAGAAAATTTCAGAACTAAACTTAACATCATTAAAATAAAATAAAAATAAAACATTGATTTTAATATTAAATTTTAAAATTAATTAAATTAATTATTATAATAAATATAATTAATTTAATTAAAATTAAAACAATATATTAAAAAATATATAAAATAAACAAAATTTATTACACTGGATCGCAAGATCGCATCGCGAAATTTCACTCGACACATTTATAAAAACCTCGACCCAACGTTCTTGCAATATGCGATAGTGAAAAGGCTAAAGGTCAAAGGACTTGGAGCATTAACCTTAGCTTTCATAAAACTTACGTTTTGTTTTGTTTTAAACAAACATCCATATGAATAAATGAAATGGTAATTGAATGTTAAAATAAAATGATTTAATATTAAAAATAAAAATTAACAATACAATCGATGCATCGCATCGCAAATTTCTTATTGGAACATTCTTGAAAAAATTGCGATAAACTTCATTCACCAATACGCGATGGCGATAAGTCAAAAGGCATGACATTAACTCATAAAGTTTATAATCCGTTTGTTTTGGTTTAACTTTCACTCATACGTATGAGTGAAGAGGTAGGGTAGTGGTAGGTTAATATTATGATAGTTATTTAAGATTTAAATAATTTAGTTTTATATTAATTAATTAAATTAATTTTTAATTAATTTAATTTAATTAAAATAAAATTATTATTTATATTCATATTAATTAGGTTATAAATAGTTAATATTTTAGTTAGTTAGATATTAATTAATAAATACATTAATATATTAACAATTAGTTTACTTTATGATTAGCAATTAAATTAAGATTAATTACAATTCTATTTTAACATTAGATTTTTAATAAAAAATTATGATATTTACCTTAGCAACAGAATTTCCAGATTTAGGCCAGATTTGACTCATCAACTTTGGAAGCTCATAGATTGAGTTACTGGGGCCAAATAAGGCCCAGGACGGCTCATTGGAAAGATAAAATCAATGAGAACATTTCTGAGGAGGTTTCACAAATAAATTTGGTCATTTATTGGGTCAAAAATTAGTCAGAAGATCAAGCTCCAAATTTCTAATAATAAAACCAATTTTTTGAGTTATTTTCTGCATTTTCATTTGTTAAAGCCTCTTCTAATTGCAGATTCTCTCATCAATAAAATCCTTAGCCAATTAAACCATCACAGGCATCAATAGAGAGTTTATATTTTATTTTCAATGATTTATTTAAATAGAATTTGATTGGATTTGTTTTAAATGCCATACATGATATTTTGTTTTTATTGATTGCATTTTAATTTATTTTGATTTCTTTTTGCAGGAAAATAGTAGAAAAGATATGAAAAGGATCTCAGTCAATAAGAATGATCCAGCAATTGAAGGTTAGAATTTTTGAGAAAATAAAATGGGATTGGACAGATTTCTCTTCAACAAACTTTACTCTCAAGAATTCCTTTGCAAATGTTATAAATATCAGATCGCAGAATGGAATAAGGGCTGCTCTCCTCTGCAATTTTGAAATTCTAAAAGCACTTTTGTAATAGGGATTTAGAGTTGTAAGTGGGAGGAGTGGAATCTCAGATTTGGAGATTATTGAGGTTTTTCTTTTACATCCTGAGTTATGTATAATGAATGAAGTTTTCATTATTGTAGCTCTGCTTTTGAAAGCAGAAGCTTAGGCATTGTAAAGGACTATTAGAGACTGGAGCTAGAGAAATGGATTCAATAAATTGGTATATCGAATACTATTATTTTAAATGCCGGTTTCATTTTATGATAACAGGAATGGTGTCAATTTACTTACATATTTGTGCACTTTTGTTAGTATGGGTAATTTGCTTCTATTTTTTGTTGTTATTTATCTCCGCTCTTATGGGTTGAATTCTAATTTCTAAGTAACTATTTACTCATAAATCTGTCTTTTAGTGTTGGATGAATACATAGTGATATGTTGTGAACTTCTTCCACATATTATTGTTTAATTATTCAAGTTACTGATTAAATGATCAATACCATTTTGTGAACTACTTCCTAAGTGTTGTTGATTGATTATTTTAGTTAAAGGGTCTCAATAGGATGTGTTTGGTATCCATAATGTCGTTTAATTGAACTATTTCATTAACTTGATATTCATTATAAACAAGACATTTAAATCTCAATATTTTAAATCCCTGCTCTTGGTTAGGTTAGATCTATATCTGCCTAATTCAGATAGGATTAAGATAGTTTCTTTTTGCTTGCATCTTAAAACAAGTTTTCATTTAGAGTAAATTCTACATTCTTTTAAGTCCTCTTCCCAAAGAGGCAAACTTTAGTAGTGGATTGGCTAAGCCCTAAATCAGCTTAAGGATCACTTTCTTGCCTTATCAGCTAGAAGGACGATCTGATGTCTCTTTTCCATTGGTGAATGAAAGTCATATTTTGAAGCCATTGGAGATTGAGAGAAGGTAATTGGACCTAGTTGAACCAATTAGAACCACCATTCCAAACAGAAAAGGAGCTGCTAACCAAGGTTCGGACCGGGTGGTCTCCCCCATGTTGTTGCAACGATTTTCGAGGCTTCAACATAATGGTGCTAGAAGGAGGGCCTGAAACTTGTTGTCTGTTGGAGTCTTTTCAATTTTAACATTCTATTCAATCACGATGGCTCCTCTTAAACTTCCAATTTGGAGTTGTATCCATGGACGTGCATCTTCCAATACTCCACCCGAAGTGGTAAGACTCTTGTTTCAGACTTAATTTCAAGAAAGCAGTGATAATCTTCATCAAAACAACTGCACCAGGAAGTTTCTAAACCCTTAGTTTGTTTCCTTAAGCATTCATTTTATTATAAAATGATTGAGATGATGCTTTGAAACAAGAAGATTGATATCAAACATAAAGTTTTCATTATGGCTGAATTTTATCGTCACTACTATCCAAAAAGCCTAAAACACTTACAACCCTGCAAGGTATGATTTTTCTAAATCTCGACATAAGAAGGATTAATTACACTATTATTTTCTTTCTTCATATTGTTGAGACATTGGTATAAACATTCTTGTTTGAAGTTTATCTTTCGAAATTTGGTTCCTTTCCCCTTTTAAAATTTCTTCATTTTATTTTTGTTTGCTGATTTCTTTTCTCATTTTAGCATAAAAATTCTTTTTCCTTTGGTTTCATTTTTGATTTTGGTGACTTTGCCATGATTTATATGGAAGGCCTACTTGTTACCCAATAATGGTTAGCATACATGGAGGAAAATTGTTAATAGTCATCTATTATCTTTTTCGTAAATCTCTTAGTAAAGTTCGATATGCTTATTATAAAGGTAGACATACTTAAGGAAGAGATTACCAATTTAGAGAAGTTGGCAAAGTATCATAAAATCTGGAAAATTTCTTTTTCATTAAAATTGTAATCATTTTGAGATTTCAATATTTTATTAGGATCTTTCAAAGTTCTATTATCAGTTAAGAAAAGTTATTTTTAACCAAGTAAAGACACTTTACAGAGAAGCACCTTTAACTCTGAAATTGTCATTCTTGACTCTTAAGGAGTCAATGATTCTCCCTATCCCAAAGAGTCTTATTTTTTTAGAGTATAATACAGAGATATATTTAAAATTAAAAGATAAGAGGTCTCATAATGAGCCTGCTTACCATGATCATAGGGGAAAAATATGCTGACATTACCAACACTGCTAAACAAACCAGGGTAATGGCTTATGATTGCAAACAATTATAAGACAAGGGGTCTAATCACGAGCCAGCTTGTTCAGTCCAATTATAACCAGTGAATGGCATTGTCAACTATCTGAATACCATATCAGGACAATGGCTTTTAAATATTTATAATAAAAATAAAAAACAAAAACAAAAAAATAAAAATAAACATATATATATATATATATATATATATATATATATATATAATATATATGGATTTATCTCTAGGTCAATAAGTCTTAAAGGGATGGGATTCTGAATCATTGATGATTAAAAGGTAACCCTGTCGAGACTATAGACGTTCGCTGGCAGCAGTGGCTCTACCAATGATAAATGAGTATATTTTAAAAACTAAGTTGTAAAGTGACCCCTGCTTTATCTCTACTACTAATTAAGGACTGAATAGAGTTTTGAAATATTTTAATTTATGAGTAGTTTTAAAAAAAATTACAGTTAGATGATTCTTTCTTTTATTCAGACTAATGAACCTAGTCAAGCATGTCAAGCATAATTCTCGCTTCTTTAATTAGTTTTACATTAATTTTAGGAAAATATTATTCATATCAAACAGAGATAACTGGTTCTTTTCCCGTGTGTCGCCATTGTTGTGGTAAAACACAACCCCCCTCATTTTTTACTTTTCACTTCAATATAATGGGGACCCTTTCTATAAATTTTTGGCTAAACGCCTTTTAGGATTTTTATTTTATTTGATTATCCTACGCAATTGTTAATTTTTCCTTGGATTCTTGTTTTGATTGTTTTGTTAGAATTAATTTTTTATAAGCTTCCCATTGACGCTTGTTTTGCCTCATTTGGTCAACTGGTTTAAAAATGGTACTCCTTTGAAGTCCTACCATTTATTTAGTCTGGGTTAAAAATGCTATTTCTATTCTTTTTATTTATTTTCGGAATAGTTGTAGTTTAGATAGGTAAATTAGGCTTTAGAAAATTTCAGAACTAAACTAAACATCATTAAAATAAAATAAAATAAAACTAATTTTAATATTAAATTTTAAGATTAATTAAATTAATTATTATGATAAAATATAATTAATTTAATTAAAATTAAAACTTAATATTAAAAAATATATATAAAATAAACAAAATTTATTACACTGGATCGCAAGATCGCATCTCAAAATTTCACTTGACATATTTATAAAAACCCCGACCCAACGTTCTTGCGATATGCGATAGTGAAAAGGCTAAAGATCAAAGGACTTGGAGCATTAACCTTAGTTTTCATAAAACTTATGTTTTGTTTTGTTTTAAACAAACATCCATATGAATAAATGAAATGGTAATGGAATGTTAAAATAAAATGATTTAATATTAAAAATAAAAATTAACAATACAATCAATGCATCGCATCGCAAATTTCTTATCGGAACATTCTTGAAAAAATTGTGATAACCTTCATTCACCGATACTCGATGGCGATAAGTCAAAAGGCATGACATTAACTCATAAAGTTTATAATCCGTTTGTTTTGGTCTAACTTTCACTCATACGTATGAGTGAAGAGGTAGGGTAGTGGTAGGTTAATATTCTGATAGTTATTTAAGATTTAAGTAATTTAATTTTATATTAATTAATTTAATTAATCTTTAATTAATTTAATTAAAATAAAATAAAATTATTATTTATATTCATATTAATTAGGTTATAAATAGTTAATATTTTAGTTAGTTAGGTATTAATTAATAAATAGATTAATATTAATTAACAATTAGTTTACTTTATGATTAACAATTAAATTAGGATTAATTAGAATTCTAATTTAAGATTAGATTTTTAATAAAAAATTCTGATATTTAGCCCAACGACAAAATTTCCAGATTTAGGCCATATTTGACTCATCAACTTTGGAAACTCATAGATTGAGTTTTATCGAGCCAAATAAGGCCCAGGATGGCTCATTGGAAAGATAAGATCAAGGAGAACATTTCTGAGGAGGTTTCACTAATAGATCTTGTCATTTATTGGGTCGAAAATTAGGCAGAAGATCAAGCTCCGAATTTCTAAAATTAAAACCAATTTTCTGAGTTATTTTTTGCATTTTCATTTGTCCAAGCCTCTTCTAATTGCAGATTCGCTCATCAATAAAATCCTTAGCCAATTAAACCATCCTAGGAATCAATAGAGAGTTTATATTTTATTTTCAATGATTTATTTAAATAGAATTTGATTGGATTTGTTTTAAATGTCATACATGGTATTTTGTTTTTATTGATTGCATTTTAATTTATTTTGATTTCTTTTTGCAGGAAAACAATAGAAAAGATATGAAAATGATCTCATTCAATAAGAATGCTCCAGCAATTGAAGATTAGAATTTTTGAGCAAATAAAATGGGATTGGACAGATTTCTCTTCAACAAACTTTACTCTCAAGAATTCCTTTGCAAATGTTATAAATAGCAGATCGCATAATGGAATAAGAGCTGCTCTCCTCTGCAATTTTGAAATTCTAAAAGCAATTTTGTAACAGGGATTTAGAGTTGTAGGTGGGAGGAGTGGAATCTCAGATCTGGAGATTATTGAGGTTTTTCTTTTACATCCTAAGTTATGTATAATGAACGGAGTTTGCATTATTGTAACTCTTCTTTTGAAAGCAGAAGCTTAGGCATTTTAAAGAACTATTAGAGACCGAAGTTGGAGAAATGGATTCAATAAACTGGTATTTCAAATACTATTGTTTAAATGCTGGTTTCATTTTATGATAATAGGAATGGTGTCAATTTACTTACACATTTGTGCACTTTTGTCGGTATGGTTAATTTGCTTCTATTTTTTGTTGTTATTTATCTCTGCTCTTATGGGTTGAATTTTGATTTTTGAGTAACTATTTACTCATAAATCTCTCTTTTAGTGTTGGATGAATAGATAGTGATATGTTGTGAACTTCTTCCACATATTATTGTTTAATTATTCAAGTCACTGATTAAATGATCAATACCATTTTGTTAACTACTTCCTGAGTGTTGTTGATTGATTATTTCAGTTAAAGGTATCAATAGGATGTGTTTGGTATCCATAATGTCGGTTAATTGAACTATTTCATTGACTTGATATTCATTATAAACAAGACATTTAAATCTCAATAGTTTAAATACTTGCTCTTGGTTAGGTTAGATCTATATCTGCCTAATTGAGATAGGATTAACATAGTTTCTTTTTGCTTACATCTTAGAACAAGTTTGCATTTAGAGTAAATTCTACATTCTTGTAAGTCCTCTTCCCAAAGAGGCAAACTTTAGTAGTGGATTGGCTGAGCCCTAAATCAGCTTAACGATCACTTTCTTGCCTGATCAGCTAGAAGGACGATCTGATGTCTCTTTTCCATTGGTGAATGAAAGTCATATTTTGAAGCCATTAGAGATTGAGAGAAGGTAACTGGACCTAGTTGAACCAGTCGGAACCACCATTCCAAATGGAAAAGGAGCTGCTAACCAAGGTCCGGAACGGGTGGTCTCCCCCATGTTGTTGCAGCGATTTTCGAGGCTTCAACAGGTTCCCAATAAAGATGCACTTTTCAGATTTACTATCCAAATTGGTTCGTTTCTCCCTTGGAACATGTACATATGCATCACATCCAAATACCCTCAGATGTGAAAGATAGGGTTTCTTACCAGTACATACCTCTTATGGAGTCTTATCCTCCAATGTTGATGAAGGTGACCTGCTGACCAAGTAATATGCAATATCCACCACCTTCGCCTAGAATTCCTGTCCTAACTTGGCACCACTGAGCATGCTTCTTTCCCTTTCCATCAACGTCTTATTCATTCTTTCTGCAACTCCATTTTTCTGAGGTGTATATGGAGTAGTCTTCTAACGTGCTATAATAGAATTCTTCAAATTCCATGCTGTAAAACTCTCCACCATTATCTCTCCTCAACACCTTATCTTCTTCTTTGTCCGATTTTCCATGAGAGCCTTAAAATCTTTAAACCTGTCAAAGGCTTCAGATTTCTTCTTAAAGAAATATATCCATGTATTCCTTGAGAAGTCATCTATAAATGATACATAGTACATAGACTTACCCAGTGATGCAACCTTCACAGGTCCAAACACATCAATGTGCACAAGTTCTAACATTTGTTTCGCTCTCTTATTACCAGAGGGGAAACTCACCTGATTCTACTTCCTATATACACAATTTTCACAAAAATCAAAATCTATAGATTTATTACTCATACCTTTTACCATACCTTTACCATGAAGTATTTAAAGGTTGTTCTCTCCTATATGTTCAAGCCTTTGATGCCACAGCGTGGTCTTCTCTCTAGAGACCACTAGATTTTATACTCTACTTTCAGGAACCACAGAACTGTTGCACCCATCAACAACTGTGCTACCTTGTAGCTTATACAGATATCCAATCCGAACTCCCGCATCAATACCAGTGTTCCCTAAACCATCTTGCAGGTATCCTTCTCGAACACTGTTTTTGCACCTGCACCATCCAACTTGCTAATAGAAATCAGATTTTTGGCTAATGTAGGAATATGCAGAACACCTGGAAGTGTTCTAACCCTTTCACCTTGTAGCTTCAATATTACTTTTCCACGACTAATTATTCTAGCCTTCCTGTCATCCCCCAAGAAGACATCACCACCATCTTATTTTTCATACTTGCAAAACCACTCTCCATGGGGAGTGAAGTGAAAGGATGCACCTAAGTCAATCAAGCATGCCTCATGATCTACATGTGTACTTGAAGATGCCAAGTACACAGCCCCACCTTCACCTGAGGTGGTTTTCACCTCTATAGAAAGAGCATCATCAGATCTCTTTCCTTTATCAAGAGCTTTAGAATTATAGTCCCTTTTGAAGTGCCCTTCCTTTCTGCATTTCCATCACACCACCTTTACAAGTTTTCTTGGAGATTTAGATCTACCTCTAGATTTAGATCTCCCACTTGATGACTTATTTTTGTTTCTATTCTAGTACTATCCTCGTACATACAAGGCATCACCATTATGGCTCTCCATATTTTTCTGTCTCATCTCCTCCATCAGTAAGGCTGAGACTATTTCATAAAACTGTAAGGTAGTTGCATTGTTAGCTATTGCAATAACCAGACTATCCCATAAATCTGGTAGAGAACACAAAAAATTGATGCACTTATCTTCATCTAAAATTTTAATATCAATAGATGCTAACTGACTTACCACAATATTAAATGCGTTCAGATGCTCTGTCACTGAGTCTCCATCTTTCATCCTCGGGTTATACAACTTTTTCCGAGAAACAATTTATTCACCAGAGATTTAGATTGGTACAAAGTCCCTAACTTGTCCCACAAAGCCTTGGCCGTAGCTTCCCCTGATACATTTAGCAATACTGAACCTAAGACACATAATCATATTGTGCTATTTTCCTTCCAATCCAATTTCTTCCATTCTTCATCGAACACTCCCATCGGTTTAGTACTTGGATCTATTCGATCCACTAATCTTTATCCATCAATAGATCCTCTATCTTGAGTTTCCACAACTCAAAACTCTGACCATTAAATTTCTCAATCTCTATCTCTCCACTGCTCACCATCTTCTTCTACCACCAGAATCGATCTCGTAGATCTCCCACTAAATAGGGTCTACCATAGGGCTAAGCGAGACCCCTCAGCAACAAAGGCGTCCCCTTGAAGCCAAAACTACTCTGATACCAAATGTAGGTTTTAAGCCCGTACAGAAATTACCTTCATACGAATTCTAAAACATATAAAATAAACAATGCGAGAGCATAACACATAAAACGAACATACACAAAGATTTTCCCCTGGATCCCAAAACCAGGACTACTAGCTTGATTTTTCAGTATATTCCTTTCAATGTTACAATACATATTTATACATGCCAAAGCATCCAATACCATGGACTGGAAACCATCGTGTCCAATACCATTGACCGAAAACCATCACGTCCAAAAACATGTGCGAAAATCATGCGCAAAACCATAGGTTGGTCCACCCAACATAACATAGGGTCCAAAACCAAAATTTTCTGGGGCGCTACTTTGGACCCCATAAAGTGGGGTTACAGGTACCACTCAAATCCCCTGTGACCCCCCTCACACTACACAATCAGGGCAACAAAAGGCGGGCGCCACCCCCCATCTAACCCCACGGTTAACTATGTGGACTAGTCATGGAAAGAATATAACACAACCTAACAATAGCGTTTGAAAAAGACACGTAAAAGAAAACTCCACATGGTCCCTTTTTGTATGTTTGTGTCTCTCAAGCCGAAAAAGGTAGAAAACAATACTTGAGAGAACCGCTTGACCATTTTAGTCAAGGAGTAACTTTTTCATAAATAGTGCCTCCTAGTCTGAAAAAGGGGAAAACTTATACTGGGCACATGACGTTTCACATCCATTAACAAGTTCGAAATGATAAGGGCTCAGCCATATTTTGTTTTTTAAAGGGTTAGAAAAGAACTAAAAGTGAACCCACCATTTTTATTCTCTTTTACGAGTAAAAAAGGGAAAATACTTGACAATATTTTCATATGGGTTTAACAAGTCGAGAAAAGAGCTGAAACGTGACTCATCCTGGAGGAACAAGTGGTATCAAGGATAAAAATTGGTTTCAACAATGGTGGAACTACTCAAAACAAGTAATGGTCATGTAGTTGGCTAACAAAACCACTCATCGCTACGGTTCCTTTGGAAAGGAAAAACAACCAAGTGAAAGCATTTGATCAACCAAAGATATGGTGATGATTGAATGAATTAATTAAGGCTCATCGAGTAGAAATCAACTAATTAAAACGAAAATCACGAGATGTAAATGGGTTCAATTTTACACAAGATTGAACCATGGAGAACTCTGCTTGGATATAGTTTCATGTTTACACAAGCTTGAAATGAAAAATTATGCTTGAAGTAAGTTTGCATGCCCCCAGCATAATGATTCAAATGAGGTATATGCCCCCCAAGCTTCATGTCATTCAACTAGGTGAATGGAATGAAGGTTCACTTGTGAGATCTTAGAAATATTTGACTAGGATTTTATGAGATCTTAACCAAACACTCGATTTGAAAATTGAGTTTCTTCATTTTTTAATGAGTTTGACATAGTAAAAGAACTATCCTCAAGACTCCTTGTTTCATTTTTTAATGAGGTTAACACAAAATCAAGAACTATCCTCGTATCCCATATTTCATTTTTTAACAAGGTTAACACAAGATCGGGAACTATCCTCATATCCCCTATTTCATTTTTAACAAGCTTGACACAAGACAAGGAACTATGTTCATATCCTTTGTTTCATTTTTTAATGAGCTTGACATAAGACAAGGAACTATGCTTATATGCTTTGTTTCATTTTTAATGAGGTTGACACGAGAAAAATAATTATCCTCATACCTTGTTTCATTTTTTAATGAGGTTGACACAAGACCAAGAACTATCCTCATGCATTTGTTCATGAACCATAAGAGAACATGGCTCCCAAGAGGTCTTCAATAGATGGAAGAACCATGCTTTGGGAGGAATACATGTCAATTGGTACCATAGATAGATCAGGTTCCAATGCCCCCAATACATAATGTATTATACCATCTGTGTGATCATCAATAGATGTGGAGATGAAATGGGTAGCCACATAATTGACCTATGGCAAGGAAGATACTGCTTTCAAATAAGAGTCAATAGGGGATGATGGCTACAAAGGAGGCACTTGGTGACAAATGAATGACAATTGATCAATGGTCACTATTCTCCCTTCATGCGGAAAACAAGCCACATGGAAAAGTGAGGAAATAAGAGCTCCCATGACATAAACATAGTCGTGTCCAATGAGAAGATTGAAATCTAAAGGACCTTGGACTACCATCACGTCAATATAGATGGTCTTCCCTTCCAAAGTAATAGGGAACTTTGGAAGGACCCCTAAGGGTTGACTAGTTCCTTTGTTGAAAGGCAACAATTTATAAGGATAGGCACAAGCTATGGGGAGCCCAAAGCTTGCCAAGTAGTAGAAGACATGATGCTAACAAACGCACCTTCATCTAATATAGTGCCAAGTACTACCATATTATAGGCTTGTACTGTGATTTGAAAAGGCACATAAGATGGGAGGTGGAAAGAAGTCAATGGACCCCAATCGAAAGAGATGGCATAAATGCTTGGTGGGGGTATCATATGATTGCTCCCATGTTGTACAAGAATAGGAGAAGGACTCTCCTGAACAATTGGGATAGGAGGGTCACTCTTCGATTCATGAGAATATGAGGAGAAGAGAAGAACATGAGCAGTACGATCACCACTCTTCCTGAATGGAGTGAGCAACTGGTGGCGAAACCAAGTCGACACTCTTTTCAACCATTGGTTGGTCGGGAACAGACACAAGAGAGTCTCTCTCAGGAAGAGTAGGATAGGTAGGAGATGAATCTAAGTCAATCTGTTTACCAACCAAGAGAGGTTTAGAAGAAAGCCTCTGATAACCAACATGAAGTTAGGGTTGAGGAGCTATAAGGTTTTCAGAAACTTTAGAAGCTTTATCCATAAGAGGACAAAGGTGAAGAATATCCTCTCCTTTGCATAACCTATAGGGGAATTTAATATTTCCCTTCTTCTTACCATCATTAGCCAAGAGTGTAGCATTGACATGATCTCAGAGGTCGATGGGAATGGTCGATCCAGATTTTGAGACCATACCTCTAAGGCTCTGGGAATGCGAGGATAGTCTCAGAGGAGATGGTCACCCTTACACAATCTACAAGGGAATTTGACCTTCCGTGGAGGATCAAAAGGTTTTTCTGCAGGAGGTGAATTTGGAGTACTAGCTACATGGTTGGCCTCTCGCTTATCTGACTTCTTCTTCCTCTTCTTTGATCTGGATTTAAACAAGAACACAATAAATTACAGAGATAACCATAAATAAAGATATGCAGCAGAAATAATACTTCATTTCATTACTGTGAAATACTGAAATATGCTTACAAACAGAAATGGAAAGAAACTAGTTAGGGCGATCGTAGCTTATCTCTGAGAAGAGATGTGGCGGCTACATGCCTCTGAACTATTTTGAACTGTGTTACAATGAGGCTCGAAGGCCTATTTATTGTCGAGAAACAATGGAAAACCCTTCACATTCCAAAACCTAACCCTAGAAGATGAAATGCCAAATTGTGGGCCTCGTTTTGGGTAAGTTGGTACATCAACTTCCCGAGGTCGCGAATTGGTCGTATTATCTCCGTTTGACACGCATGATAGCCCTTTGGAAAGATCTCTCCGAGGACTACAACGAAAAAGATGATTTTTTGATAGAAGACTTATTGGCAGTAGATTTCCCAAAAAATGTCGTTTAGGGCCTCAAAACGGCTCCAGAAGTTTAGGACCCGAAAAACTGCTAAAAATAGTAAACTGTGCTATAATTAAGGAAACTAAAAATTTGAAAGAGACAGTTGTGGGGGTCCGAATGGGATAGTTGGGTGGCCACCAACATCCACTTGGATCATTCTTCTTCTTCTTCTTAGCCTCCTAATTACTAGATTTGAAACTTTCACCAAGCGAAGTGGAAGAGGAGGGTGAAGAAATGGGGGAAGAAGGCGAGGGGTCAACCTTAGAATCATCGTGAAATGATTCAAATGAAGGAGACATTTGAATAGTAGTCGTGACACTTGGGACCACCGAGGTCGAAAATAACCAAACAGGCAAACCAATGGTTAACCCAGCGAGGGACAACATTGCCATATAAGGAGAACTAGCATTTCCAAGAGAAGGAAAAGGACTAGGATTCCCATCGGAAGGGAACCCTTGACTGGTAGACTTTGGGAATGTTGCCATTGGACTCAAATTTTAAAGAATTACTAAGGAAGATAACTTTTACCAGGAATATTTCATGGGAAGTTAATTTTAATACACCGAAACAAAACTTTTCCTTTTCATATTTTAAGAGTCAAGAAAAGGATGAAAGGTGACTCTATCGCTTTCTATTGGAGAGGAGCTCGAAAGAAAAAGTGCTCAAATGATATTTTAAGTTTAATGAGTCAAAAGATCAAATGAATGCTCTGGATGATCTAGGTAAATAGCATTATTAGGCAACCATGAACTGTAGAATACCTCCCAGCGAACCGAGAAGTATGAGTAGGAAATATCCTCGAATGTTGTGTTCGGCGTATCACGTTTGCAAGGTGGCCGACTCAGCTTCCTATGGATAAAGGATTGTAGCCTAGAGGGGTCTCCTATTATATACTCGATAGTACAGGGAGCACAAATCCATACTAGCATTGTCTAATGCTGAAGCTAACAATAGCTTCTAGGTTTAAAGACGTCGGAACACGTCTCTAGCCTACACCATTAAATGTGAGTGTTAAGTTTCAATGCTTCCTTAGGTTAGTTCAATAAATTTTAATGGTTGATCTTGAATTAGGTTTCAATTACAAAGACATATTGTTATCATCTAAAAACTCTTATATGCAGCTATATGAGAAAAGAGATCTTTGTCTTCGATGAAAGTAATCACTAATTGAGAGATAGAGAACACAAAACTAATGCATCAATCAAAGAATGAAAATTTTCACTAATAAATCTCTTAAAGGCACTTCATCTTCCTATACAACAAAATTTTTTTTATTTCATTTCCAATGCTTATGGTGATGCAATTCTAGCTTCTCAATAACACTACTAATGCAATATTTTCGTTTATGTAAACTAGAATGATGTTCTCCTTTTCATAAAATGCAAAATGAATCTTTCACATAAAGCACTTCAATGAAAATTTTCACAATTCCGAACAAACAAGCATTGATAAAATCCTAAGCATGATGAAAGAAACTAAAAGAAACTTCTTCCCTGAATCGAACAAACTAAGCACATAAATGCTTCAATCGAAAAACCAAGCAAAGTAATCCATGTTTGGAAAGATAAAAGAGACACTCGAAATAAGAGAAAAAACAAGACCCTTTCACTCATTTAATTGAAAATGAATCAAACAAAGCATCCTAGTCATCTCTGGTGGAAGAAGAGAGTTTGAGGGTCAAGACACATTGGCACTGACATGGGAGAAATTCTGATTTTTTCTTAACTCAGAGACCAACACGATTGAATACTACTACAACAAGGGTCGATTGGCATGAACGACATCACTGACTAGTATGACAACTAGCGCTGATGGTTGATCGGTGTGATTGCCTAACTAACAACAAGCACTGATCGAGGGATTCAAAGAAAAGATAGAAAATAACTTCACATAGGGCCAAACTTAACACATCAGAGGGTGGGCTAAACCAAGAAAGCTAAATGAAGCTTTCCAATTAGGGAGAAGATGGGTTAAAAGGCTTACGGGGTCAAAATCATGAGAGAAAAGCACACTGGCCAAGATCGGGGACAAACCCTAATCTTCATTTACAGGCATCGACATGACTACCTAACTAACAACAAGAACCAGAGGCTTGTGAGTGTGACTGTTCCTCTACAATTCACACTGATAGGTGCGACTGTCAGCCAATTAAATACATTGCCTGAGGGAACTAAGGAAAAATAAAATAAAATCAAAACAGGGACCAGATCTGCTACTATGGATTTTAGACTTAAGCCAGTAAATAAGAGAAAAGCAACAGAACAAAAGGGAAAAACAAAAAACTAGAAAAGTTCTAATGAAATCATGAAATTCAAAACAAACAAAAGGATGGGATCTCCCTAGTGGAGTCACCAATTTGTGGTGAAGTAAAATTATAAGTGCGGACACAAACGAATTCCTCTAGCCCGATAATGGGTCTAGCCACAACAGATACATTCTATGGAAGCTTTTCTCAGATTAGAATCAATCAAGAGGCCTACCTCTTGGTCCTTATCCTACTTGATGATGTCCTCACTTGCTCACTCTAGCAATCTCTCACTTCCTTCTTCAAGCTCCTGAAACAAGTAAACAACAATGACACATAAACATAATAATAGATAAATTGCAATTCAACCTACTTAATGAGTCAAGAAGCATTAAGACACAAATATGTAATATTACAAAACATGTAGGAAATTAATTGATATTTTTATATATGAATATCAAAGAGAGATTACAACCATTTGTGTTGACGTCACAATCTTCCTCTCATAGGACCAGGTTCCCACACACTTCTGGTAGCACTTCATGATGGCTTCAAACAACAATAGGTTAAAGACTCTTCCCTTTAGGCTTCACTCCAAACCAAACAAACTTCTCCCACACATAAATAGATGGATACAACTAGTAATAGCTTGCTTGTCAAGTATATTTACACTTAGCCAAAACTCAAACTCTAATTTTCACACAAGTCACTCTATAACTGCAATTTTCACACCAGTTTGTGCTTGGGAATACGAGAGATTTATATAGGAAAGATGGATGGGAGATGGAACCTATTCTCATGGGAGAAGGACTTACCCCTAGAGGTAGTTCCATGATTATGGGGGAAAGGAGCCCAAACTATCATCCTTGACCCCATCCATCCACACCATTTATCAAACTTTCGTCATGGAGCTTCTGGAGATGGAAGCTTCGGCTATAATTTTAAAAAATTTCCATAACAGAACCGACACGACTGGAACACAACTCAGTCACACCAATCAGAGTGGGGAATAGTGCTAGTCTCTGCACATCAGTGTGAGGAAGATAAAGGTCATCATCATCAGTCTTGAAAATTGGGAAAAACAGAAGATTCAAGGGAAATGGTGCAAAAGGGAAATGATCTGCTCATGAAGAGGGACATAATGGGAGTTTCTTCATGAAGTCAAAGCATGTAGGTTTCATTGTAGATGTCCTCTAGGATCAAGGAATGGGGAGTACAGGGACAGTGACAAAATTTTGTGTAACAGTTGGTCATGTGAATGCAATAGAAGACTCATATCTAGTTTTCCGCATCTGGGCTGCAATTTCGGGATTATACAAGATCACTATGTATGATGACCATGATCATACTAAGAGTCATCCATTCATGGCTCCACCATCAGTCATCTGTGGATGTGTCCTTCTATCACTGTACATGTTATGTTAACTTAGTGCTAAGTATCGGTATGCCTCCCTCAGCAACAAATATGTCATGATGAAAATGTATTGTAACAGATGAGTCATGTTGGTTGTTCTTGATCCCTACTTGTCACAAGGTAAAGCACTTCAGTCATCAACTATCATTTTTGACTTTGTGCTTTAGGGGGCAATTTGTTATAGTCCATTTTTTCGCATCTAGTTAATAAGACTTCAAATGGGACCAATTCACATCCTTCAACATATTTTCGTCATCCCTACACAAAGCCCTAAGCATGACTCTCTCTAATCCCTAAGTTTATGCCCTTAACTCCTTCATTTTAGTGATATAAGGACTAGAGTACCCTGCATAATTGAGCAACTGTGCTGTAGTGCACTCTCTCCTTCTCTCAAGGTGGATGCACTGTGTTAGCGTTTGAGATTTCATCTAGGCTGAGATAGACAAACCTCAAAGCTACATCAAACCATTTCACCTCGTAGCTAGCCCTACGAGGTATGAGAAGGCTCTCTTGGGTCAAACTTGGTGGATTTGTCAATAGGATGAGTTTGACTAATTAGGAACAAATATTTTAGGCCAGTAAATTGATAAGAGGTTTTGATTTAAAGTTTTTGGGTTTTTTGGTGGCAATTGGAGGGAGTGCAATTCAGGGGGCGGGGATTGAGCTCAGTTTTTGCAGGTGGGTATTTGGGGCAAGGTAGGAGTTTATACTGATGCCTTTATCTGAAAGAGATGATCAAGGAGGAAAGAAGAGAAGCTAAAGAGGGCAAACAATGAATTCAAATCCTCTCTAGACAGTGGAAAACATAAATTTTAAACAAAATTGAAAGTTGAGCATGGCATGCATGAATTCAAACTTTATCACTTTTTTTGTTTAAATAGCAGCAAGAGATTAAGAAATGGAACACATAAACACACTTACAATAACAGTAGGAAACACACCATCAACATAATA
>APFE030179134.1:1370-16419 GCA_000404065.3 Pinus taeda
GGCTAAATTTACCTTTTTTACCCTCTCCCTTAAAATAAGGTAGGCTATTTGAGGTGATTTGTAAAAATGTACTATGATTCAAAATATTCGCCCACTAAAAATTTAAAACCCCTTAATTTCGCCAAAGGGCGAACATTCGCCCCTAAAATTATCCTTGAGTTTGAGCACAACCAAATCTTTCGAATTTGATTATGTTTTGGAGCTTTGTTACCAGAAGAAGTATGAAGGAAGTCCAACATTGAAACTTCTGCACCAAAAGCCATGGTAGCAAGAGGTCGGTCCAAGGAAAGAGGGGAGAAAGCAATAATTGTTTCCAGATCAAAATCAAAAGGCAAGAAGTATAAAGCTAAATGTTGGTACTGCAAAAAAATAGGGAATCTCAAGAAAGATTCTTGGAAAAGAAAGGAGTCTGTTGAAAACCCAAAGAAGGAAGCAAATCAAGTTGAGTCAGGTATGATTGATGAAGTTTTATTTGTTGAATTAGGTATGGTAGTTGAAGCTTTGCATGTTTGCAATGTTTATCATAATTATAAAATTTGGTTGTTAGATTTTGGTGCTTCTCATCACATGAGTCCGCATAGAAATTGGTTCACTTCATATCAAGTTGTGACTGTTAGTTCTATGTTTATGGGCAATAATGTATCTTGTCAGACTCTTGGGATGAGAAATATCATAATTAAAATGTATGATGGTACAATTAGAACATTGACTGATGTTAAATGTGTACCTGAATTAAGAAAAAAAAATTGAATTATTTGGGTTTATTGCACTCGGAAGGTTACAAGTTTACAAGTCAAAATGGAGTGCTGAAAGTTTCAAATGGAACTCTGGTTGTTATGAAGGCAGAGAAGATAAAAAATGTTTACAAACTCAAAGGAAGTACTCAGGTTAGTGAGGAAGCGACTGTATTTGAGTAGGCAGAAGAGGATACTTGCCTATGGCATCAACGACTAGGTCACATTGAGCAAGAAGTGTCTTCAAGTACTTATGAATCGAAAATTACTTCCTAATTTAAAATCCTTGAGTTTGGATTTTTGCAAACATTGTGTATATGGAAAACAATGTAAACATAAATTTAAATCTGAAAGTCATAATAGTAAAGGAATTTTGGACTATATTCATTGAGATCTTTAGGAACCATATCCTACTGTATCTTATGGAGGTGCATTATACTTCGTAACATTTATTGATGATTTCTCCAAGAAAGTTTGGGTCTATATGTTGAAAAGAAAGTTGATGTATTTAATATTTTTAAACAAGTTAAAGCTACGATGGAAAAGAAAACAGGAAAATCAATTAAATGTTTAAGAACTAACAATGGTGGTGAATTTACTTCCTTAGAATTTGAACAATATTGTAAGAATGAAGGGATTGTTAAACATAAAATTGTTGTCTATACTCCTCAACAAAATGGTGTTGTTGAACGTATGAATCAGACTCTTATGGAGAGAACCAAAAGCGTGATCAACAATGCTAACCTGCAAAAGGAGTTGTGGGAAAAAACGTTATCTACTACTTGTTATTTTAAATAGATCACCTTCAATTTCCATTAATTGTAAAATTCTTGAAGGAGTTTGTTTGGGTCAGTCTTGTGATTATTCACATATAAGATTTTTTTGTTGTGATGCATATGCTCTCGTTCCAAAGAATCAATGTTCAAAGTTAGACCCAAAAGAAAAATGTTATGTCTTTGTTGGGTATGCCAATACGATAAAAGGATACATGTTGTGGTATCCTTCTTCACGTAAGATAATCATTAGTAGAGATGTAACATTTGATGAATCCTCTCTTCTAAAATGAGGTGTTAGAAAATTTGAACATGAATAGGTATCTTCGAATCAACAAATTCAATTGGAGACTAAATCTTTTTTGGAAAGTCGAAAGGAAGGAGAGACTTTTGAAGCAAAAGGTGAAGAAGATGCAAAGGAAACTGTAGAAGTTAAAGAACCAGTTCAACAACCAGTTACTCTAAGGAGGTCTACAAGGGAAAGAAGAACACCCAAAAGGTATGGAGATTCTACTTCATCTATTGAATTGATTACTGAAGACAGGGAACCTTCTTGTTATCCTTGTTATCAGGAAGTAGTGGATGATGCAGATAGAAAAAAGTGGAAAAAGGCTATGGATGAAGAAATGGATTCCTTAGCCAAGATCAAAACCTGAGATCTTGTAGAACTTCCTGAAGGGAGAAGTGTTGTCGGATGCAAATGGGTCTTCAAGTTGAAGCGAAATGTTGATGGAAGTATCAAAAGGTATAAGGCGAGGCTAGTAGAAAAAGGGTATTCTTAGGTTGAAGATATTGACTTTCATGAGATTTTTTCACCATTCGTAAAAATTGTTTCTATTTGAACTGTGTTAGCACTAACTGCATTACTTGATCTTGAGTACAATTAGATGTTAAAACAACTTTTCTTCATGGAGATTTGGATGAAGAGATTTATATGGAACAACTAGAAGGTTTTGTACAAGGTCGCAACAAAATATTAGTTTGCAAGCTCAAGAAATCATTGTATCGCCTGAGGCGGTCTCCCAGGAAGTGGTACACGACATTTGACTCCTTCATGATGAGCCAGAACTTTACTAGAAGTGAGTATGATCATTGTGTGTCCTTTAAGAGTTTCAATGGTATATTCATTATCTTGGTCTTGTATGTTGATGATATGTTTACTGCAAGAAAAATCATGAAAGAGATCAACACGTTAAAGGCTCAACTTTCTAGGACGTTTGATATGAAGGATCTTGGAGTGGAAAAATATATCTTGGTCATGGAGATACATGGAGACAGGAAAAATGGAAAGTTGTAGTTGTCACAACATAAGTATGTGGAGAAAGTACTTGAAAAGTTCGGTATGAAAAATGTGAAACCTCTTAAAGTTCCATTAGCTTCCCATTTTAAGCTTTCTTTGGGTTTGAGTCCTAGAACTGATGAAGTAAAGAAGTATATGTCTCGTGTACCATATGAAAATGCGGTAGGAAACTTAGTGTATGCAATGGTATCTACAAGACCTGACATTTCACATGTAGTTGGAGTTGTCAGTAGGTTCATGGAAAATCTAGGAAAAGAACATTAACAAGTAGTGAAATGGGTGCTTCGGTATTTGAGAGGCACAAGTAACCATTGTATCATCTTTAATGGTAGTGAAGGTTCATTCCATGGATATGTGGATGTTGATTATGCAAGTGATTTGGACAAGAGGAGATATACTATAGGATATGTCTTTACTCTTGCGGGTGGAGAAATTAGCTAGATGTCAAAGCTTCAAAAACAATTTCTTTGTCTACTACTGAAGCATAGTATATAGCTTGCTTCAAATGCCTGTAAAGAGACAATCTGGTTGAAAGGTCTACTTAATGAGATTGGAAGGACACATGAGAAAGTGAATGTATTATGTGACAATCAGAGTGATATTCATTTGGCTACAAATCCAGCTTATCATAGCAAGACTAAGTACATTGATGTAAGGTACCATTTTATAAGACATGTGATTGATGGCAGAAAAGTAGCTCTCAAGAAGATCCATACACAGGAGAATTGTGTATACATGTTCTTGAAATCAAACGGTTGCAAGTTGTGAGGAGTCACGACCTGGTTCATGATTCAGAGACACCAGTTCCTCTAAACATTTTGTGGCAAATACCACAGTATGTATTGTACCCACAATTATGAGGAATCAAGGTAGAACACGAGAATAGCAGAGATCAATAACATCTACCTGCAATTACGAGGAATAAGGTAGATAATCACATTACATAGTCGAACATGCCATAACTTGAGTATAGTAGGAATCAAGAACATCTACATGTAATTACAAGGAGTCAAAGTAGATAATCACATTACATAGTCAAACATGTCATAACATGTGAAAGAATCAATAACATCTAACTACAATTCAAGGGAATTAAGGTAGATAATCTCATTACATAGTCAAACATGTCATACCCTGAGAATCAAACCCAGATTAAAAAACAAAAAAAACAAAAAACAAAACAAAACAAAACAATCCCTCCCCACCAGTCTATGAATATATATACATTATTATATAAGATGGAATGCCCTCACTAATTGGGTACTAGTTTTTATATGGTATGCATGCCATTGTTAAAAAGAATCTAGCATAAATGCCTAACATAATTTGATTAGATATTTTGGAAAATTTTGAAAATTCCATGGCCTCTGTTCATTGAAAATAAATTTTACTATTAAGATGAAAATGACCCTCACTAATTGGGTACGAGTTCTATCCAGGGTCGATTTCAATGTTAAAAAGGATCTGGTACTTTGACCTCACCTTTACCCGAGTTGAAAACCCGTTAGTTTCTACATAACTTTACGATATTACATGCATGATCTTGCTTCTGCTTTCGGCATTGGTGGCAATACCAATGCTCTTTCTTCACGCCATTACTAAATAAATAAACGGTGGTTTAAGGTTTTATCTTTTAAGTGGATTGAAATTTAATAATAGATTTTTTCTAATGCTCTTTCTTCAGGCCACTACTAAATATATAAACGGTGGTTTAAGGTTTTATCTTTTAAGTTAATTTAATAATAGATTTTCCTAAAAGATTGTGATTTTTTTATATTTAAAATATAAAGAAATTTAATATATTTTTTTTTATATTTAGATTAATAAATTTAACTATTCACATTTATAGTTTAAATTTTTTATTAAATTTTAAATAAAATAATAAAAAATTAATATATTTATTTATAATTTTAAAATTTATTTGGGTTTAGAGTATGCTCTAAAATTATTTTTATTTGGCTAAGAGTTCGTCTTCCTCGGATGTAAGAAAATAAGTTAACGGCCTAAGACCTAAAGGCATCTGGCAAGAGTGAAAGTCTGCTCCCTTACGAACCATCAACAAGTTATTTCAGGTGTCGTTATGATATGTTTTCCCACCTGTGAAAAACTTTAAAATTTATTATTTTTTTTAATTTCATCTTTTGGATATCCCAAAGCAACAATTTCTACCCCTTAGATTTTATTTTATTCGACACATTACACATTCCTTTGTATTAGATGCTTTTATGAAATCAAGAAAAAGTTACATTATTTTTTTGAATAAATTTTATACTTTGACGGTAGAGGTGTGACCATCTGGATTCCCTTGTTGATGATGCGAGTATCATATCCTTTTATTTGCTAGTTAGAGAAAATGTAAATATGTATTTATGTGTATATTATTGTAAATACTATACCACGTTGGATTTATAAAGCTCCATGAACAATATGATTATTTGCTGATTGAAGAAAATGTGCATAAGTATATGTGGTTTTTATTGTAAATATCATAATGAGTTGTGTTATAAAGCTCCAATAAACGGTATGGTTGTCATGTTTTCAATAGTGGTCATTGTAAATATTGCAACGAGCTGGATTATAAAGATCCATAGGCATTATGTTTTGTTTTTGACGATTAATTGGTTTATAAGTGTCATTGAACACCGAGGACGATGTTCCCTTAAGGGAGAGGGTTCTGTAACAACCCTAGTCAAAAATTCATGTAAAAAAAATATAAGGCCAAGGTCATGGGACACATATTCCAAGCTGAATGTTGGACAAAACATCTTAGTAGGTATTCATTTAGTTTATTATGGATAAAGGAAATTGACAAAGGCTTTGAAAAGGAAAAGTGGAATTAATTAGCATTTTATTTATGAAAATAATGGAAATTAGGAGAAAATGAAGGTGAGAGGTCACATGTTGCATGTGAGGAGGAAAATGAAGGAAAATAATGGAAAATGAAGAAAATAGAGGCCTCATTAATAAAAATGATTATGAGGATCAGTTGTTAACCTTTTGTCAGTTCATTTTTGGAGCTTTTTCTCTCTCTCTCTCTCACTCTTGGACACTTAGAGCATTCTTGGAGCATTCTAGCATTAAGGAAAGAAAGACAAAGGAAGGACAAGTAAGAAAAGGGAAGAAAAGATCAAGCAAAGAAGAGTAGCCTCAAGCAACTACAATAGGATTACTTGCAGATTTTGACTCGCACATGTGATTTCCTTGCTATATTTGGCATGCATGGTACATGCATGTGTGTTGTTGTTTCTCTTGTTGTCATTTGCATGGGTTTTTCCAGGTGTGGCAATGTTCTTCATCCTTGCCTTACGATTTGTGGATAGCCATGGTGTGGTAGGTTCTCTTATTTTGGTTGAGCTAGATTGCCAGATGGACTGGAAGCAGAGTGGGGTGGTCTCAGGATTATTCACAAGGCCTAGGAATGTTGGGATGGGATACACGGTAAAGCCTAGTTGTGAACACCTCGATTAGGCTTAGGAATCCTGTTGGGGTCTAGGTATGAATGATTTATTCACCCTATTCCTACTTTAATTTATTAATCTAGGTGTGTATCCTTTCAAGGCAACGCACAAGGTATATGCAGGGGAAGAGCACAATACGTTCTGACCAAGGGTTCACGATTAAGATTCAAAACATTACTGTGAAACTAAACTAAATACAAACTTCAGAAAAGCAATTACAAGAATTAAAGAGTTGTAACAACAAGCATAAACTATTAAATAACACATACAAAAAGATGCAACACTTGATCAGAAGAGCGGGCCCATCTCTCTGATCAGGGCTACGTTAGTCACAGCGAAGATTGGAACAACAAAATAGATGATACTTTATTAATCTGAAAAGGGCACTCACAATATCAATGGGGTGTCCCCAAATTATAGGAATAATCTATCTTTTATACACAGCGAGGGAGAATGACATGTTTCCCCAAAACCTAGTAACTGTATACCCAAAAATGTACATTAGTTGAAACGGCACCAACACCAGATAGACAAGATCAGCAAGAGGTCCAAGAATGGTTCAGGGATCTGTGACTCCAACTGCATGGTCTCCTTATGGTTGGTCGTTGCTGTGAATTGTGGATCTGCTACGGGATGCTGAAGCATTGGTTCCTGTTCTCCAGAAGCTGTGGTCAAACAAAAATTTTAGTGTTGTGAATAGGCAAAACCCCACGGCTTTACTTCATTAATAAAATATTCCAATAGACAAGACAAGTGTATTTACCTTATAGATTTAGCATAGTAACCATGGGTCAATAAGTGCAAAAAGTTCAAAAAGGATGATGGAAATGCAACAGAAAGATAGCCCGATTTGGTGCCCAACATCTGCCCCCCAACTAGTCTTCTACATGCCTTCATGTAGTTTGTCGCCTCTGCAAGTCTGTATTTTGCAGACCGTACGCTTCATGAAGCTGAGCGAGATCATATTCTATGGCCATCTCTGTCCCTGGAACTTTAAAACCATATGAAAGGAGGACTTCCTTCCACCAGTCTACTGGAACATTATACGTTGGGGTATAATTTTCTACTGGCAAACAGATAGTGGGAAACTGAAACAGGATTCCCATCCACTGGACCCTGCATGTTCAGATGCATGCCACATACCTAGGCACTCTAGGGAGCACTTGTGCAAAATTTGGTGCCCCAAAAGGTTCCCTGTTCCGGACAGCTATAGGTGACATCATCCACCTTTTCTGACAACAATCAAGGGCCTCATCTTGAAATGTGACTAATTGCTTGACATAAAGATAAGGAACCAGTTTTGTGTCCTCAGTATTCTGTCTCTATTCCCCTCAATTCCCAAAAAGGTGTTGTGTTTAGTGAACATTGTGATTGACCTCTCATGTTCTCCTCTTATTATAAATGGCTTTATAACCTGATTGGATTCAAATGTGTTAAAAGCCTTCTGCTAGCTGATCTGATTGAAAGTGTAAGAGGTGAGGCCCTTAAATGAATGTCCCCCACATGTGGGACCAGGTTGAATTCTCTGTCCAAGCACAGTAGATACCCGTGCAGGTAAAACTCACACATCAAATGTTGAGTTGGCACGTCATGACTCCTCATTATTCAGAGGAATTGTACACCATCTTCTATTTCATAACTAATCTCATTTTTTATGCTCTCCATGTAGAATAAAAGAAAACATTCATGCAAGAATAAAGAATAACGAGAAGCAGGGGGGCAACATGCCATTACCTCTTGCACCAAATTAAACATCTGCTCCTTATCAGCTTTCAGCGCTGCCACTTGCTTTTCCAGCTGCTCCATCTTGAGCTGCTGCTTTGCATGCCTTAATATCATGATATCTATGCACTCCACATATTCAAAATGGTCGTGGAGGCTCGTTCCTGAGTTCTTTTGACCTTATTTTGATACCGAGTCGCAGTAGATTTCCAAGTCTGTACTTCGGCCATCAAGGCATACTCACGGTCTTCAAACAATCGCTCGACCGTGTCTGTTTGAGTGGCAGCAGAGGTTGTGGCTATCTGGTCCACCTGAGTCTCTACTTCTACTCCCATGGCCTTGGACTTTTTAGCTTGCCGCTTGTATTTCTTCATCCGCTTTTGCATTTTGTGTACCTTACTCCTTAGTTTCCTGACCTCCACCTTAAGCCGCATTGTCTCTTTAAATTGTAGCTGGTATTTTTTCTTGATGGGGAGTCTTTGTTGTTCGCACAGCTCTACCCATTCCTGCTTAACCAAAAATTCCTCAATTTTGGCAGCTGGAGGTAATTCCCCCAGGATAGCTTCTGCCGTGCTGACTGTCGGGGCTTCCTCCATTGCCCGTTCTTCTTCGATTATCTCTTGCTTCATGAACTTCTCACCTGGCTTTTCCAATGGATCATTCGTCGCTTCGCTTGGTCCCTCCTCTTCGCCAATGACTACTTCCTCTTGTTGCACGCTCACTGCAACCAGTGGTGCCCTTGCGAGATGCTCTCCTACTAATTTTTCTGCTGGAATCCTTCCTGGTTCCCTAGCCTCGGAGGCCTTTGTCTCTTCTCTCCTCTCAGGCTCCGAAGTGCCTGTCGCCTAAGTAGCATCCACCCCACACGGTTGTGGCCTTTGTGACAAGTTAAAAGCTAGAGGAATGGCGAGATCTTCTTCTTTTCGCCAAGGGGAACGAGTTACCCTTGCTCCTCTTGGGATAGAGGAGAAAAAGGAGAACTGGCAGGGATCTTCAATGTTCAGTCCCAAGGTCAACGTTGGCTCTTGCGAGTCAGCGCCAACCTCATGCCCTAGTTCTCCCAGAGCTTCTTCCATGGGTTCCATGGCTTCCCTAGCTCCGAGCCCCTCTTGTCCTTGTTCCTCCTCTTCCATTGGTTCTAAGGTTGGGGTGGTCACGACCTCTTCTTCATTTGGTTGATCCTCCTCCATCAATTCTATGGTAGCAGGAGGTCCTTGTGGGGTACCCTCGATCGTAGTATCGACCAATTCACCCATTCCTATTTGTTGTGGTACTGCCTCTGTGGTTGTCATGCTATCAATTTTCTCGGCTAGTTCCACAATCAAGGCTGGTTCTTGTGGGACAGCCTCGACCGTGGTACTAGCGGGCCTCTTTGTGTCAAATCCCGCATCTTCCATTGGTTCCACAGTTTTGGCTTGCTTTTGGGGAGCAGCATCTTCTTCAATTTCCATATCCATCTCTTCTGGTTCCTCCTGGTCAACATAATCATCTTCTCCTGCATTTTCTTCCTCCATGGCTTCTAGTTCATCTTCCCTAGCAGCCACAACGGCTGCTACCTCTTCTGCTATGGAATCCTAAAACAGTTCCCACGGGATTAGGATTCGGCCGATAACATTCATCACTAACAGCTAAACCAGCCCATGGTCGGTGATGACCACCAATACCTGTCGCAACCCTTGAGCCGAATGTGCCATCAAGTGGAGGCTTCTTAGTAAGAAATAAGGCATATTCAATGAAAAATCCTCTCCTTGGGGAAATCGCAGATGAACTAATATTCGGAGATGGTATTTGAATATAGTGGAGTATCTCCCTTCACAAGTTATATATTTTATGACGAACTCTGCTACTCCTCCCCATGGATGGGGTAGCGAGTTTCAGTTGTATCCCCAACCCTTCTCCATGATGCTTTCTCCCGCCTGCAAAAAGGCTTTGAGAAACTCCAGAAGGGCAGTCCTTCTTGAAAACCATCACTATCTGTTTTGAGGGAGCCCATTGACTTCTGCAATGACTTCCTCTATCACAGGGATTTCAATTCCGTGGACTCGAGAGCTCTCTTCTCCCAAGTTGAATGCAAATTCTATCGCGATTTCTTCATTCGACCCTCTCAACCTGTCAAAATAAACGTTCCAACTAGCGTTCTCAAAGACCTGCCATACCTCCTGATTGTTCCAAACTCTCGTTGTATCTTCTGGCTCATGCCACACAGACCGTCCACCCATTGTTGTAGAGGCGGGATTAGCATAATGAATGCAGTTGGTTGGTAGGGGAGAATGATAGGGACCCAAACTATTGGCAACTGTAATAACGTCATGGTCGCTTTGGGGACAACGGATGAAACAGTACTACACTTTTGAAAATGATGACGAGTTATGGAGGTACTTTTAGATATTTCAGTGCTTTAATGTAGCGTGTTGGGGAGGTCACTAGTTATGAATCTGCACATACAAGTACACATTCCAACATATCAAAGTTATGATTACGAAGTATCGAAATCATTAAATTTTGTTTGGTGAGGATCGTGTGACATGAATTCTTTTTCGTGGTACGCCATCATTTATTATGACAGCTCCCCCCAACTTAACTACGGTCATCCATGACACGTTTTAATGTCTTTTGGAATTATTTAATTAAATCCATAAGGGTCAGCGGAGACGTACCTGGGAACCTACCTTGTGGTGGAGTGACAACAAAATGTCTGACGGAGTAACAGCAATAGGGAGTAACAACAGTAGGGAGTAATAGCAATGACGGAGTAATGGCAACGACGGAGTAACGACAGTTACAGAGTAATAGCACTAGCAGAGTAACAACAGTTGCGGAGTAACAGCACCGGCGGAGTAACAATAGTTGCAGAGTAACAACACCAACGGAGTAACGACAGTTGCAGAGTAACAACACTGGCAGAGTAATGGCAGTTGCGAAGTAACAACGCCGACAGAGTAACGACAGTTGTAGAGTAACAACACCGATGGAGTAACAGTAGTTGCGGTTTAATAGCAGTTATGGAGTAACAACTGTTACGGAGTAGCAGCATTAGCAGTGTAACAACAGTTGTGGAGTAACAGTAGTTACGGAGTAACAACAATTACAGAGTAACAACACTTAGTGGAGTATCAGCACACACCAGTGGAGTAACAACAACATCTTAATAGCAGTACTAGTGGAGTAATAGTGCCAAGTGTTACATTTCTCCTTGCCATATTCCTTCATTATTCCTGCAAATACAAACAAGTAAGTAATAAAAGCTATATTATATTATTATATTATTATATATATATTTATTATTATTATATATATTTAATTTATTTATTTATTTATTATGTTAGAGCAGAGTAAGAGTGTCCTTTATTCCAACAACTATTAAATTAGATAAATCAGAAATGTGTTTGACAAAGGCATCTCTAGAGGCTGGACGGTGGTATAGTTTTAGACTATGTCCATTTACTAAGAACGAGGTATGATTCTCGTCTATTGTAATTAATCTAACCGTTCCATTTTTGAACATTGCGTCCACTTGATATGGTCGCATCCAGCGAGTGCGAAGCTTGCCTTTGAAATCCTTAAATCGAGAGTCATAAAGTAATGCCCAACCCCCCACATGAAACACCTTACTTTTGATAAATTTGTCGTGCCATTTCATTCTCTGTTGTTGAACAACATTAGTCCTCTAGACAACTACTGATTGAATCTCGTCCAACTCATTTAGTTGTTCCAGTCGGTGTTTTTGTGCTTCCAATAGGTCTAGGCCTACTTCTAGAACTATTTTGAGTGTACTGATCTCAAATTCTATGGGAAACAAGGGGGATTTCCCATAGACTAATTCGAATGGAGAAAACCTAGTTGTGTTCCGCCATGTTGTTCTCTATTCCCATAAAGCTTCTGGAAGTTTTTGTGCTCAGTCTCGGCAGTGACTTGCTACTGTTTTTGTCAAGTTATTTTCCAATATTTTGTTTGTGCTTTTTACTTGTCCGTTCGCCTGGGGGTGATAGGGGGTTGTCACTCTATGTTTGACTATCATGTGAGATGTGAACTATGATCTACCATCTGACACAATTTCCCTTGGAGTACCATATCAGGCAAAGATTTCTTCAGAAAGAAAGTCTGCCACTACTTGCTCTGTTGCTCTCGTGACCGCTCTGGCTTCCACCCATTTAGTCACATAATCGGTGCAAACCAGGATGTAAGATTTCTGATGAGAAGGTGGGTTAAAGGGTCCAAAAAAATAAATGGCCCATTTCTCGAATGGTTCAAGAACTATCTAGGGCTGTAGAGGCATTTCATCTGCTTTCCCAGGTTGTCCCATTCGTTGGAAACTATCACACCTTCGGACATAATCCCGGGCATCACGAAAGATGGAGGGCCAGTAATATCCCATTTGCAGCACTTTGTGACCTGTTCCTTCATTTTCAAAGTGTCCTCCACAGGGTCCATCGTGTGTAGCCTTTAATATCTCATAGATATCATCTTCTGCGACATAGCGCCGAATCTGTTGGTCAACCCTTGTATGAAAGAGATATCCTGCCATCCATGAATATCGGGTACTTTGATGAACAATCTTCCTTTGCTCCTTATATGATAGATGACAAGGCACCTTCCCTGTAACAAGATAATTAGCAATATCTGCATACCACAGAGTTTTAGCCGAAACTGCAAAAATATGTTCATCTGGAAAATTATCTTTAATTGGTGTATTCTTACCATCATGTTCTATCCTAGATAAGAAATCTGCAACCACATTGTCCTTCCTTGGTTTATCTACTATAGTAATATCAAATTCCTGTAGTATCAAAAGCCACCTTGTAATGCGACCAGGGGTAACAAGTTTTTTCATTAAATACCTGATAGCTGCATGATCAGTATGCAAAAAGGTAGGATACCCGGTAATGTAGTGCTGGAATGTGTTGATAGCGTAAATGACAGCAAGGAACTCTTTTTCAGTTACTGTGTAGTTTAATTCAGCAAGAGCCAAATTCTTACTAACATAGTAAACTGCATATGGTACTCTGCCCTCTTGTTGTCCCAATACTACAGCAATCGTTGTTTGGGAAGCATCTGTGTGAATATGGAAAGGTAATGCCTAGTCTAGCCCTCTAAGGATCGAAGCGCTGCAAACCAATTCCTTAATTTTCGTAAAGGCTGCATCACAGTCACTTGTCCACACAAAATCTGAATCTTTTGTTAGCAATTGAAAAAGTGGATGTGCTACTTTTGCAAAATTTTCTATAAAACGCCTATAATAACCAGCACAACCAATAAAGCTGCGTACCTATGTGGGTGTTTTGGGTGTCAGGAAGTGCATAATTACCTTTATCTTTGCTGGGTCCTTCCGGATTCCTACAGCTGAGAGAAAATGTCCCAGAACAATTCCCTCCTCCATCATCATATGGCATTTTACTGTACTCAGAGAGACATGCGCTTGTATACACCTTTTGAGAACTTTTTCCAAATTTTTCAACCCTTCTACAAATGAATCCCCATATGGAGTAAAGTCATCCATGTATATTTCAACACTATCATCTACTAAATCAAAGAAGATCCCCAAAATTGCCCTCTGGAACGTTGTAGGAGCATTACACAAGCCAAAAGGAAGGACCCGGTATGCGAATGTTCCCCAGGGGCATGTGAAAGTGGTTTTGTCCTAATCTTCAGGAGCTATCTGGATCTGGTTATCCCCACTAAATTTGTCCAGGAAGGAGAAATTTTTTTTTCCAACCAATGTGTTAAGAACTTGGTCAATAAATGGTAAAGGAAAATGATCATTCTGTGTTGCCTTATTTAGTTCTTGATAATCCATGCATATCTGCCATTTACCATTTTTCTTGGGGATCATTACTAATGGGGAAACCCATTGGCTATCTGAGATGGGGTAAATAAAACGTATGTCCAGTAATTTATGAAGTTATTCTTTCACAACATTTTTAATGCAGGGTTCATTCTTCTCTGAGGTTGTCTCACAAGACGACAATATTCCTTAATGTATATGTGATGGGTACATAAATTAGCAAGAATCCCCTTCATATCTGAATAATCCCAGGCGAAGGCTTCTTTATGTTTCCGAAGGACATCTACAAGTTGCTTCTTCTGGGATTCTGACAGGATTGGATTAATATTCAAGGTTTTTCTTAGTTCTAATTCCACTAGGACACTTTCATGGGGTGCATCAATAGGTAGCTCCTTTGATCCTTCTATTGTTTCATTAGTTTCCTGAGTCTCACAACTTAGGATAGATTCTAGGATTTGTTGATTTGGCTTTGAATCAGAATAAGGATCATCCATAAAGGAGGTGATTACATCATCTTCCGATTCCATTTTCAACTGAAGGGCATGTCCAATAGTGAGGACTGGTCTTAACTCCTCATTTTCCATTTCAAGGTCTTTCCTAGATAAAATTTTCTTGCCACTTGTTGGTTTTATGGACGGGTTTGGTTCTACAAGTGGGTATAACACTAGGTTCTTAGTGTTGTGCCCATTTGAAATAACCATGTGCCCTGAATGGCACCCAATGTAAGCATCCACAGTAGCCAGCCATGGTCTACCCAAAATCAAAGGATGGTCGCCCACCGAAGATTGTGTATGTAAAACAAGGAAATCTATGGGATAGTGCCATGAATCCACTAAAATTGTTACATATTCCAATTTCCCTATAGGTTTGATTGTAGATCAGTCTGCCAGTTCCAATATTGTAGGTGTATGTTTCAAGTTACGAAGACCTAATACATGCATAGTTTCAGTGGTGATAACATTGATGGTAGCACCCAGGTCTACCAATAGATTCAGAATCTCTACCCCATTAATTTGCACTGTCAGAATTGGTTTCCCTAGATCTCCATACTTTACAGACATTGACTTTCCCATCATGAAATCTGATAATTTTCCCATTACATGAATAGTGAGGGGGTCTTTAGATTTCTTTGTAGGTTTCTTTGAACAATATTCCCTAAGAGTCTTCGCATATATCGGCACATCCTTCATAGCTTGTAACAAGGGAATTTTGACAAATAAGTTCTGCAATTCTCCTAATAAATCGAATTCAGCTTGAGGGCTTGGTTTATTCAAAGTTAG
>APFE030179163.1:6190-17120 GCA_000404065.3 Pinus taeda
ATTTTTAACAAGTTGTTAAAATAATAAAATATAGTTTGTTAATGCTTGCATGCATGTGACAACTATTATTTTAGATAACTGAGGATTCACTCATGGATAACTGTTGCATGTCAATTCTGTCAAAGACCCAGCTGAGATCAGATGTGGGACAATGTACTATTAGATGCTTAACTATTTCTAGTAAGTAGTTTTTGCGTGGTTGAGGAACTTGTGTTCTCAAGGAATACATAGCTGGACCATTGGTTGTTTTTGGTATGTTAGCATTAATAGCATATGCTTTTGCTATTATTTCCTAAGAAAAATACGTAAGGACCATAGGGAAAGCTTATATAAACAGGGCTTGGGTGGTTCATGAGACACATCTTCATATCTTCATAGTTCATTGAGATCTGGATAGCTTGAGAGCTGATTCTTTTTGTATTGTGAAGAGGATTTCCACTTGATTGATAATACATGGTTGGGGTTTTATGCTAGCGCTTTCCCCTGGATATATCTTGTGTTATGTGTGACTATTTCTCTTGATCAGTTATGCATGTTTCTACTAGATGTTTCTCATGAATTCAATTATGCTTCCACTTAATGTTTAGTAGAAGTAGAACAAGTATTATGCTTTAGGACATTGCATATATCAGTTTGTTCTACAGGTGAAATTTCTACATGGTATCAGAGCTAGCTGATTTATAGAAAAATTCTACATGGTATTAGAGCTAGCTAATTTGTAGAAAAATTCTACAAAATTCTACACTTCAAGCATCTAGGGAGGTGAAAGAGGGATTCCCCTACCATTAATGTCATTGGGCAGCTGTCCGAGTTGATGCTAGGGTAGGTAATCTGTCCAAAATATTTGGACCTTGGAAGCCCTATAGTAGATGTGCACATCAATGGCACCATTGTCCCACACACTCTGATCAATCTTATGGCTATCATTAATGTGATAACCAAGGACATCATGCTCAAGCTCAACCTCTAAGGTTCATTGAGGAAGACCACAATAGTTTTGCAACTTGCAGACCATTCCAAAGTAACCCCTGAGGGAATTGTGGAGGATGTGATGGTCTCCATTGACTCTTAGGAGTACCCTGCAGATTTCCTAATTCTCCAGCCTAAGGGTAAGCTTATTGGTTACCTTCTCATCCTTGGGAGGCCATGGTTGGCTACTGCCGATGCTTACATTAGTTGCAGAGCTAGAAATATGACCATCAAGAATGGGCATATGTCCAAGCAGTTAGTCCTATACCCTCCTGTTAAACCTTCTCTAGAGCATGAATTACCTTTATGGTTGGAGGAGGAAGAAGAAGATGAAATTTATTCCACCCAACTTTATGCTTTAGAAGCAACCATGGGGGGAGGACAATAAGATGAAGATGACTTGATTGAACACATACTCCAAAGTCCAACTCCCGGTCCATTACCCTTAGTAGAAGAAGTAAAGGAAACCCAGAATAATAATCCAATTGATTTATGCTTGGCTGTTTCCAACCCACTCCATGTCAAAACCATAGAATTCGGCCCAAAGAGAACCTTGAAAGTCAATCCATCTCTTTCTACTCTCGAAGAAGAGAAGCTATGCAACATGTTAAAGGAAAATCTAGAAGCCCTCACTTGGAGTTATAAGGAAATGAAGATAGTACGCCCCTCAATGTGTACTCACAACATATACATCAAATAAGGTTGCAATCCGATCTGGAAACCACAAAGGAGGATGAATCCAACTCTTAAAGATATAGTCAAAGAAGAACTGCAAAAAATGTTAGATGCAAGATTCATTTACCTTATCTCCGACAGTGAGTGGGTCTCTCCTTTGGTGTTAGTTCCCAAGAAAAATGGTAAGTGGAGGATTTATGTCGATTACAGGGAGTTGAACAAAGCCACAAAGAAAGATAATTTTCCTCTACCCTTCATTGACCAAGTGCTAGATGGCCTGGCAGGGAAAATATTTTTCTCTTTCCTAGATGGATTCAGTGGGTACAACCAAATCTAGATTTTCCCAGAAGACCAAGATAAGACCACATTCACCTATCCTTGGGGTACTTTTTCCTATAGGGTCCTTCCTTTTGGCCTATGTAATGCTACTGCCACTTTCCAGAGAGTAGTCTGGAGTATTTTCACTGAATTAGTCCATGATGTGGTGGAGATTTATATGGATGATTCTACACCTTATGGCTATGATTTTCAAGAAGCCCTCTCTAACCTAGGAAAAGTAAAGCACAAATGCATTGAAATGAACCTGTCTCTCAGTCCTGAAAAATGTGAATTCTTAGTGAATGTAGGGACCGTGCTAGGTCATTCAATATCTCAGCAAGGACTGTAGGTGGACCCAAACAAAATAGCTATCATCCAAAGGGTCCCACCTCCTCAAAAGCAGAGAGATTTCAAAAGTTTCCTAGGGTTAGCTGGATACTACTGAAGGTTCATAAACGACTTCAACAAGTTGGACTCTCCTTTATTTGGTTTGTTGGCCAAAGATTCTAAGTTTATATGGTCAAAAAGCTGTCAAGAGGCCTTAGAAATCCTAAAGGATAAGTTAACCACTGCACCAATTCTACGAGGCCAAAACTGGGCCCTCCCCTTTCATATTCATGCTGATGCCTCACACAAAGCCATAGGAGCAGCCTTAGGTCAGATAGATGAAAAACTTCCTTATGCTATCTATTTTATGAGTAAGAATTTATCAAAGGCCAAACTAAACTATACAATGGCCGAAAAGGAACTCTTGGCTATTGTGCATTCATTAAACAAATTCAGGCATTATATTACAGGCTATCAAACATTTGTGCATACTGACCATGCTGCAATCAAATATTTAATGAAAAAACCTGTTGTGAATGCTTGAATTATAAGATGGTTACTTTTATTACAAAATTTTGATCTAACCCTTGTTGATAAGCCTAGTATGGAAAATGTTGTTGCAGACTTTTTGTCTAGGGTAAATTTGCCTGCAGGTGAAGAAGGAATGGTGGATGACCAGTTACCAGATTAGCACTTATTTGCTATTTCAGTTCTCTCTCCATAGTTTGTTGATATAACAAACTATTTGGTATTAGCACAACTCCCACCAAACTTGTCCTCCAAAGAAAAGAGCAAGATAGTTAGGAAAAGTGCCCCCTTCACTTGGATTGAGGGCAATGTTTTCAAACTTGGCCTAGATCAAAACTTGAGAAGGTGTGTCAAGGAGGAGGAAGTATTTGACATCCTTCTGACCTGTCATGATGGGCCTTGTGGGGGTCACTTTGTAGCAAAGAGGACAACATTCAAAGTGTTACAAGCAAGATATTATTGGCTCACTCTTAATCAGGATGTAAGAAAAGATACTAGTCAGTGTGATGAGTGCCGGAGGATGGGAAGTCCTACTCCAAGAGATGAAATGCGTCTACAGCCTCAAGTGACTTTCGAGCCATTTGATAAGTGGGGCATGGACTTCATTGGGCCTATTAATCCTCCTTCAAAGCAAAAACAATACATTATTATGTGCATTGATTATTTGACTAAGTGGGATGAAACCAAGGAAATTAAGGCAACAATAGAAGAGAAGGTGGCTGAGTTCCTAAGGGAGAATGTATTTTACAAATTTGGGTACCCTAGAGAGCTGGTCACAGACCAAGGCAACTAGTTTACCTCCAACATGATTGAAGACTAGCTCAACCATCACAAGATCAAGCATAGAACCTCCACTCCTTATCATCCAAAAGCTAATGGGCAAGTAGAGGTGACCAACAGAGCACTGGAGGTCATCTTGACCAAAGTGGTGAGAAGCAACAGGAAGGATTAGGCAGAAAGACTAGTTGAGGCCACCCGGGCCTATAATACCACCCTATGAGATGGTCTATGGGAAAAAGGCCTTGCCGTCCATTGAATTTGAATATAACACATTAAGGATGGTAGCCCCACTAGATCTAGATCTTAGTAGTGCACAACAAGAGAGATTGTTCCAATTGAATGGTTTGGATGAATTAAGAATGCAGGCCCTCGTACATACAGAGGTAGTTTGACTTCAGAGGAAGATTTGGCATGATAAAAATATCAAGGAGAAGCAATTTCAGGAAGGCGATTGGGCATTATTATATGATTCTAGGTATAAAGACTTCAAGGGAAAGTTAAGGACAAGATGGCTCGGACCTTGTGTTGTGGAAAGATGCCATGATAATGGTTCATTGCAAATCAGAACCATAGATGAAGAAGCCATTCCTTTTCTTGTTAATGGACATCGATTGAAAATTTACAAGAGATATTTATCAAAACAAGAGTTCATTGATGATATCAATAAAACAATGATGATAGTGGAGTAAGTTCTAGCTCCTCCCTCATCAAATCATTGAGAAAGAGGAAAAAGAATAATGACTCAGGTGAAAACCTCATGAGGCGCTTGAGTCCCATCATTGGGTTAAAAACCTCTTGAGGCAACTTAGTGATGACAAAAAAAAAGAGAAAAAAAAACAAAAAGAAAAAGAGAATAAGAAGATCCCTGCATGAAAACCTTTTTTGAGGCACCCAGGGAAAACAGGTAGGGTGAAAACCTCTCAGAGGTAGCCTAGTTGTTTTTCAAAAAAGTAAATAAATTGTTTTAATCATGAAATTTCCATTTGTAGGTGGTCAAGAAGGACGGTCAAGGAGCAAAAAAGGATCCCAAGGAGACCCCTGCCACTCACATATTTATTTTTTCACTCATTATCATGCATCCCTCCATCATTTTTGTCATTTTTCCACTCTAGTGCTTCAATTTATAACAAGACTGTGTTTTCTACAAAATCCCCTAAAAACCTAAAAGATGATCCTGTAGGAATTACAGTGACCCAGAAATCCTACAGGAAGCAATCCGAAGGCAAATGAGGGAATTTTAGGTCCCTAAAATTCACCCTCTTCATGATCTAGCCCATCATCATCCCTGCACTCACCATTCAAAAAAATTAGTTTCAAGAGTTTTTTTTCCAGTCTTCAAAAAGAAAAAAAAAAAAGAAAAAAAAAAAGGAAATAGAGAGGAGTAAAGAGCATCACCTGAGTATTCTTTTCTCTCCACACTCCCACTCCTTCTTTCCATCCATGTCACCATCCTTACAGCCCCAACAAGCAAAATGGTTAAAGAGTTATGAGGGAGAAGCAGCTACAGGACATCCTGTAGGAAATCTTGTAGCAACCTATTCGACAGAATACCAATCACACTAGCAACAAGTCTTCACCATGATGATCCAGGAGCTTGAAAGCAGCAACATCAGATCTCGAACCATAGTACCTGCAAAAACAAAGAGTTCATTAGTAGACAACAAGAGTAGGAAGAAGAATGACATGTAACAAATACACAACAACACCTCTGGTCTTTGACAACTGTATCATAGCTTTGGAACCACAGGTAAGTATCCTGCTCACTCTCTCATATGCATCATGTAGTCAAAAAAATGTAAGGGTTACGAGATAGTTGGTTTATAAGTGAAAAGGTAGCTAGTTAACTTGACCACCTTCGTTTAGTCACACATGCACAACCGGGTGTCCTCTCACACGTGGCTGCAATCAACTCAAAGATAGAGAAGGAGTAGGACAAAAAGTGGTTAAACTACATATATACAAGGTGGGAGTTGATTACGAGGAGTGGGAAATGATGAGGTGGTAGTGGGGACCAACGGTCCAAAAATGGAAACGTACCTTTGCTGCCAACACACCACCTCACTTGAATCACCATCAGAGGAAATAAAAACATCGTTCCCATGCATTCATGCATTTCACTTCCTTGAAACTCCCTCACTCAAGTCACTCTCATACTCAGGCAACCCACTGGAAGCAATACTCCATTGTTCACTGCACACAAATTCCTATAGGAGCATGCACAAGAATTCCTACAGGATACACAAAGACTGTCTACAAGATTGGTAGAGAAGATTTCAGAAGGGATATCACGAGAGTTGCTCACTGCAAATAGTCTAAAGAGGGAGGATCTATAAATAAATCCCTCTTTGCAAGTAAATGAACCAACAATGCTCTAAATTTGAGTGAATTTAGCAACTGTGTGAAGGGAATTAAATACATAGTCATCTTTGTTTTGCTCCTGCATTTGAAAAATTGTTTCAACTCTCTCAATTTCTCCTCAAGCTTCACCAACAAGATGATATGAGAGTTTAATAGGAGAGAGCCCAAAAACACTATGAGAATCTAACAACACCCCCAAGTGCTTTAGATCTTCACAAGGCATAATTGGATGGGGTTTTTCGAAAAATTCAAAGGGTATGATGATGAGGTGGCTCAAGAATTTGCTCTCTCCCTCACTCCACACACCAGAATCCATGCCACTATTGTAATAAGGGGCATCACTATATATCTTACCCCTGAGATTATCAACAGAGTCACCACACTTCCCCTAGGAATACCATGGAGGAAAGAAGACAAAGGAGATTGCCATGTTGCTAAAAGAAAATTCTTTTTAGAAGGTGAGGAACCCATTGAGGACAAAAATGGAGTAAGGAGGGAAAGTCTGCCATATCCATGGAATGAGGTAGGCTACCAACTAAATAAATACCTCTCATGTGAGGGTAGGTATAGTGTTGTCTATGACTATCATTTCAGGAGCCTTGAATAATTAAGATTTGGAGCAAAAACACCCCCTCACCAAAGGCTCAACATACCATACTTCTTGCTTCAATCACTCATAGACTCAAGCATCAAAGTGAAGGAGGGAAATTACCAACAATTAGCTCACGATGGGTTGATTAGGATCCTCATAGAAGATGCCCTCCAAAACCTCAGAACTCCTATAACATGGTCAATTTTTAGAGACATGCCAGCAGAGGATGACATCAAAGATCTCACTTATGATGTTAGTCCTACTGTCAGTGAAGAGGAAGTAAAACAGGAAGAGGAAGATACGGAAGGAGATCAGTATGAGATGGATGAAGAAGGAGCTGACATAGAGGAACATGATGAAGATGAAGAAGAAGAGGGAGAAGAGAAGGAGGATGATGAAGAAACAAAGGAGGAAATTAAGGAGGAAACTGATAGAGATGATGAAGATCTACAAGAAGAAAAAAACATGAAAGACAGAGAGGAAGAAGGCAATGTAACAAAGGGCATAGAAAACAAGGAGGAGTGACCTAGGGTGTCTCCAGTGGCCAATAAGAGATAGGCAGTAGCTTCCCTCACTACTCTTAGCACCTGAATCAAGCAAAAAGGAAAAAGGTAGAGGCAGAACCCACTATATTTCAGGACAAGAAAGAGCACAAGAATAAGACAGGGGAAGCCACAAACATCAACCAAAATTCCTATTGTGATTGAATATTCCCCTACACAAAAATACAAAATGCCTTCCCCTAAGTCCCCTATCACCTATGTGAGGAGGTCTACTACTAGATCAACTTCCTGAAAGGGTAAGGCAATCCTAGAAGATCCACAACAAAATCTACATGAAGCAAAAATAATCCTACAGAATACTCTGTTGAATTTACAGGAGGCACAAAAATTAGAAAGGAAGGTAGGGGAGCATCAAGAAACTAAAGAAGAGGACCTAGAGATAAAAGAACCCAACCCCCAACCCAACGTGGACTCCTATTATTGGTTTATTGAAGTAGACAGGGTCATACCTCAAAAATTTTCCATCCTGCCGTTCTTCAAGCTTAAGAAGGATAAGGCCAGAACTCACCGCTAGATGCAGATCACCAAATCAAAGGGGGTGGGAGACATTGGGTAAATGGAAGAGAAACTCAAGGAAATGGGCAAGAGCTAAGTGGCTTGAGGGATAGAGAAGTTATAATGAGAAATCGACCAGAGACAGAAAATGCATGGCTGAGGGGACATCTGTAGGAAAGAGAGAACCAATTGGCATGTATGGCTAGCCTCTCCTTGGAAGCAATTCAGTGTAGGATGCCAGCTAAATCCTATGCTCTCTACCTCAAAGAACAATGGTTTTAATTTCAGATTAAGACCCTATCACAGAGAGGAACCATGCCATTTTAGGACTATAGGTAGTTTATTGATCTTTGTGATCAAAATACACTAGAGGATAGGGCCAAAAATGGCTGAGTTTTATTTGCACAACATGGCCCTTGTTATCACTCAGGTTGTCCCTAGACTCCCGTAGGGATACGGCCGAGGTAACCACAAACCAATCTTTGGATTGCAGGTTCTAGCCCACCTGCAATCAGAGAGGGATCTCTCTTAATGATTTAACTTTGTTGATGATTTAGGCTAGCTTTTTGGTTCAGGGGTTTTTGTTTGTGTTTGGATGGAAGGAAAATGCTTTCAGGTAGAGAGGCAATTCATGAAGTGATAAGTTTCAAACCATTGGGTATGGAGTCATGGGTTAGGATTACCAGAGCGTTTTATTGGTCACAAGAGGAATATGGAGCGGGATAGCTACATATAACACAACTTTCAAACTAAAGGATGATTGATATGTAAGGAATGAGAGGCACTTAAGAATCTCTCACTCGGCTTAACAGAGGGAAGGATGATCTCTATCTAGGGGAAATGAAGAATCCCTGGATAACTGTCTAAGGTTAAGGAAAACATGAGCCATGTGGAATTCATATTTATGCCTAAACAGAGGAAAACATAAAGAAACAACAGAAATTGAGCATAGAGTGTATTTAAACAAATTCTAAGCTAATATTCTTTTCTGCTGTTTAGATGGTAGCTTATGAAAGGAAAACAGAGGTAAGAAGCACTTATTGAGTTATGCGACAACACGAGAATTCCATAATCACTCTTCAACCAGTAAACACAGTGAACAATCCATTCTCCAAAGCTCATAAGCAATCTTTGATTATAGAAACTTATCAGGTGTTACAGTGCGAGTCTCTCCTGGAGAAAAATCAGATAAAGATAGCTTTCTTCACTAACCAACCAACCAACCCTTAATACGGTATTGAGGGCTCTCCTTATAGTGAAAATATCTCAAACTATTTATTACAATCGACCTAAAACAGGTCTGCAAAAAGAGCTTTCTAAACCTAAAATTGTGCCAAAATTAAATGCAGGTAAATATCTATTAAACTGTGTCAGAGGTAGCTGGATCAAAAATGAGTGCAATGTGGCCCTTGGTGCTCGATGCAGTACTACTGTGATAATAATTATGCTTTGGGAGTTGCAGCTCTGTTCTGGTGTGAGTTAAATGTGCAATAACCGTGAGATTTGAGAGTTTTGAGTGGCCTCGCCCTTTTCTTTGACTTTGCTGGAAGGTATTTAATTTTCACCTGCTTTGGGCCGCTGTTAAGATCTTCGATGATACTCTTTGCTGCTACATTGATGGTCTCTGCCACTTTCTGATACTCTTTGACATGCTTTCTCTCTGTAAATTTGATATGATACTCTTTAATCTCTGTCTCTGGTCTCTTTCTGTCTTCAAATCGGTTTAATTTGGCAAAATCGAGCAATTTCGGGCCTTTTCGGTGCAAAACGGGCCAAGGAATCAAAAGGTTCCCTAAATATTCCCCAATATGGCCTATTTCCCATAGCAATGCGCGATTACCGCTTCACACTAATTGCGCATCGAAAACTGCCTCCGTTTCTCATTCCGGAGCTCCAAAGCTCGACTTTTGCTCTTGCGCGAATTTTCGGTTTTTTGGCTGCTGATGTCAGCATGACGTTAGTAGTACGGCGGGTGACGTCAGCATGCTGACGTCAGCAGTGGGGTCCTTTGGTACGAATGTGACATCAGCATGCGGACGTCATCAAGGTGACGTGGCAGTACGGCGGGGTGACGTGCGCTGGGCGTAGGCTGGGTGAGGTGACGTGGAGGCGACGTGGCAGGGTGAGGTGGCGCTCCTGTTACGTGAGGGAGAGAGGTTTTGCCTGTGCATTGGACCGCCTTTGATACCGAGGTGGTTTCTGTCAGGGGCGGCCCGATGCAGTGGGAGGCCGCCACCTGTCCCGGTGTACGATGGTAAAACCGTCGGATGTTGGGTGGTAACCTACCACCACATTCGGGCGCGCGATGTGAACAAGGACCATCGGATCTGGGGGAGGCGATCCAATGGTGGATGGAGTAGGGAGATGCGCGGGGTTTAGTCAAAGCGTGCACGTGTTAAAGGCTTAATTTTTCGCGGCGCTGTGGGTTTTAAACTTTAGAAAATGGGCAAACTGAGTTTTGCGTGGTGGAAACTTATCAAACAAACATTAATAGTTTTCTCAGAAGAATGCGCGGGGAGGGTTATTAGCCTTTGGAAAGGGTTTTCTTAGTGCTTGGAAGGGGTCCAGACACTTGGGAGTGGAAATTTTTGCAGAGGGAGGATTCTTACTAAAGTCCAGGTGACTTAGTAATTCCTATTGAACTATTTATGGTTATATTTCAACCACGGGGAGGGGATATTTACATAAGGGGATTATCTACATAGTTCTAGTATGGGGATAGGGAAAATATAGGGAGTTAAATAGTAGTGTCAGTAGTTAACATGGAGTGACAAGAAAGCGCTAAGTTTCAGAAATCTTAGGCTTGAAAAGGGGAGATAGAACCTTATAGAGAGAGTATGGATTCTCTTTGAGTGAAGCAGGTCTTCACCCAAGCTAATGACATGAAGATGATGAAACTAAGAGATATCAAGCAGATCTTGACCTCTTTTTTGGGGAAATTAGTTAATGATTTGGGGGAGATGGAGAAAGGAAGTTAGTTATGCCTGTTTTGAGCTCTTTCACATAAAACCGCCTGGTGATTGTGTCCTGAGTAGAGATGACACCCTGAAAACATGGAACTGATTAGCAATCAAGATTCTGCAACCTCAAAACTACCTACCCAGCCTAGTTACCTAACATTTTTTCTTCTTTTGGTTTGGGTGCACTTAGACTTGCAGACCCAGCATTTCAATTTTTCTTTTTTATGCTTTCCTATCTACAAACTGCCCTTTTTTCTTCCAAGGGCCAAGATTAAGCAGTTGGGCTCCTTTGATTCTCTACCTATCTAAGAATCTGCCAAGATTAAGCTGTTTGGACAGATTTTCATCCTCTATATTCTAAAACA
>APFE030179164.1:8173-25299 GCA_000404065.3 Pinus taeda
AGTAAAAAAATTTCAAAAAAATTGGTAAATGCAATGTTTGAATCATGTTTTTGACGGTGGAAATGGATTCAACACCATCAAAAACTCCTAGAGCACCTAAAATTGTGAAGTTTGACAACTTTTATTTGGATTTACAAAAACCCTTGCTGAATTTTTTCAAAATATAACTTGAATTTCCATAACTTTCAAAGCAAAAAAACATAATCATTAGACTACAACTCTTTTTTATTTTCATAAATAATTCTCACTTTCATTTTTTAAAATTTAAACTAAACTCATATAAATGTATATTTAATGGGTTTATATGGTTAAAGTTAAAAAAAAAAAAAAAAAAAAAAAAATAGAATGTTATTGGTTAATTATTGAATTCCATTTAACAAATCAATTATACCAAATATTTATAAATTCTCTGGTATATACACAGTAGTCAGTGGGTATAATGCAAGTGGCGTAATTGCAAGTAATCCGTGGTGAATGCAATGAACATAGTTTATATATATTAAAGTTAAAAAAAAAAAAAAAAAAAAACAAAAAAATAGAATGTTATTGGGTTATTATTGATTTCATATGAGTCATTTAACACTCAATTATACACATATTTATAAATTCTCTTGATATATACAAGTAAGTCAGTGGGTATATGCAAGTAATGTGGTGAATGATGATATAAGTTGAGGATTTCATCTCAGTGAATATATGCAAGTAATGTGGTGAATGATGATGTAAGTTGAGAATTTCATCTCAGTGAGTATATACAAGTAATGTGGTGAATAATAATGTAAGTTGAGGATTTCATCTCATCACCCTTGTTGGCATAGCAATAGATTACATATCATTTTTTTGCCACAACTTCTATTTTAACTCACTAATGCTATTTTCATCTTCATGTTCATGGTTACATATTTACTTGCAATAACATAACTAAGAAAACTCGGATTTTCTTCAGGGACTAGCTTTTTCATGCAACCCATATTCAACTAAATGTGTTATCATGTAATTGTAAATAAATACATAAATGCCAATCTACTCACCATCTTGGCATTTGTGTCCTTGGCCACACCCACATGGACCTTTCAATATAGTGAATATAAAGGGAACAAAACTAAAGGTATGATTCTCAAGCAACCAATCATAAAAAAATATGCCACTGGGTATGTCCCTTTGTCCACATCCAAATAGGTCCTTTGTTCTAGATCATAGAATGAAAGTACGTGAGAAACTTTAAATGGATTTAAATTAGATAGTAGTGACTCAATAATGAATCATGGTAGGGAAGGAAAGTATAAATAAAAACTTAGTACTATAATGTATATAGGACCTCCAGCACATGGGTGGAAGCTATAAATATAGCTATAATCATATGGAACAAATCCCCTTGCGATATTCACACTAAGTAATATATAATAAAAGCCCTGCAACAAATCAATTTAAAATAGCAACTAGTAACGGCTTCAAACGCGATTCAAAAGTAAGGGTGATATTGTTAAACAATATATTTTTAAGAGTTCGGGATTATAATATAAGAAGCATTAGAAATTGAAGTTAAAAAAGGGTAAATTGTCTTTTGTTTCTATGGTTGTTACAAGGGTTGAAGTCTAACCTGTTAAGAAGGAAAATTAAAAAGAAATATTATATAATATATATATGATTAGGATGTGTAGTTTTTAATTGAATTTGGATATTTTTGGATAGTTTTTTTATTTTTATACATGGTTTTTTACTTTCTATTTTTATTTAATTTATAATGAGATTTAAACTAATTTATATAAATATATATTTATATTTTATGGGTTTATACATGTTAAAGTTAAAAGTAATGAGAAATAAGTTAAAAAACTATTTGGTTATTATTGACTTTACATGAGTTACTTAACACTTAACTATATACATGTTTTATAAATGTTTTTTTAAGTTAATTGGTCTATGCAAGCAATGTGATGGATGATGACAATTTAGGTGAGTATCCCAATTAGTGATGGTTGTGTGGGCAAGGGCTTTGGTCCCTAGAGGTTCCATGTTCAAGTCTTCCTTGGATGAATAATGTAATAATATGTAATATGTAATATATTGTCAAACTATAAAAAAATGTAAAATGTGATGGCTCCTCACCCCTGTTTGTATGGCAATAGATTACACATCATCATTTTGCCACAACTTCTATTTTAACTCACCAATGTTATCTTCATCTTCATTGTTACATATTTACTTGCAATTACATAACAATACACTTGTTAGAAAACTCTAGGATTTTCATTAACGACTAGCTTTTTCATGCAACCCATATTTTGTTATTGCTTTGATATTTGGTCTCTTTTTCTTCATTACCATGAGCATAGGTCAATTGCTTCTTAGCCATGCATCATCTACACGACCCAAACTGAGTCTTGGCATCGTAAAGACATACCACTACCATTTTTCATGCAATATACAAAGTGCCTTTGGAGTGTTTAGCAAATCTACTCTAAACCACACAACATGGAGTCACATGTTCAAAATATTTCTCTTCTTTTGATCAATTAATTACAACCACACATAGAGTACCTCATTCGATGATTCTATTGGTGTATTAAAATCATCAAATTCATACCTTTAGCAATCCTCCAATTTATGCAACACCTCTATACTCCACTTGCAACACATTCTCTTAGCAATCTTCAATTCTTATTTATTGTTTCTTCATGCCTTTCTTGAACTTTCAATCTACTTTTCTTCTTTGTCACCAACATATTTGTCTTTAGTATTCTTTTGCTAAGCTCCTCATCTTCAACTTAGTAGCTCCTTCAATTCTCCACCATCTCACACTTTCTTTCAAGCCACTAAATCTTCATGGCATCTACTTATGCTTCTCTATATGTGTCTTCATCATCTTTGTCTTGTACTTTTCTACCTTTCCAATCTTTGTAATCCTCTTCTTTATCTATTGCAACACATTCTTCACCATAGCTCTTGTTCTCCTCGATAATGATTCATCTTCTTAGAGACCACACCACCACAAAAATTCAAGAATCACCCAACTTGCAATTAACAATCTACTATATTACTACTATGTAATAGATTCTAATGGAAATTTATGGGTTATGAACCCACAATAATACTTAACATGATGATAATAGTACTTAACATGATGATTCTACACAAAAGTTTAACGCAATGGTGCCATTCACATAGGAAATTATAGATTCAAATGCACAAATCTTCAGGTAGATTTGTCTCTTTGAACGTCTAAGCTTAATTCACTTGTAGATTCCATATAAAGATGACTTCATTCTAAAATCCATAATCCAAATAAGGATAGCCTCTTTGAACAATTTGAACAACTCTCATAATGAGAAACATGTTCTATTTTGGTATATTCGCACCACTCACATTGTATAATTCGAAGATAGATATTATCTAATCATTATAAATTTTGAAGTTTGCAAGTTTTTTGTTGGAATCAAGTTAAATTGTTTTTTAATTAAATTTTGAGCTTTGCTATTTAAAATGGATTTTTTAATATATATATGAATTCAACACTTTGAAATATTTTGAGACATTCAAATCGTGGAAAGTACACAACTCAAACTTGTGATTTTAACAAATCCTTGCTAAATTCTAAGCAAATTAAATTGAAAAATATACCAAAAAAACTTCCAAAACATACATCGATAAACTACAAAGTAGAATACCAATTAAAAAAATAGAGTAAACTAATTACATTTAACCATTACCATTGAACTAAATCTCTCCAAAATATAACCAAAAAATTGGGGGGAGCCCCATGAAAGCTTTTATTCAAAATTTGAAAATTATGAAACTTTTCTGCAGTCTCACTGTAAACACTTGTTATTTCGAGGAAAATAATTAAGAGCTTTAAACAAAAGACTGAAATTGATTATGACAGGAAGTGTCTTAGTTCAATGGATTAGGCAGGCATTCACACTTGTTGGTTAATGAATGTTGATAATGGGCACCTTTCCAGATGATACCAACGTGAATGACAGAGTTTGATGCGGTGATGGTGCATGGTTTTCAGAAAAGTGCAGCACATGGAGAGTACAGATCATGAAACACATTGGAAATTTTCCCTTTTTTTTTTTTGGTTTTCCTAAGTTTTTCAATGAAACGAAATTTTGTTTATTTTATTTTAAAAAAAAATTATTATTTTTATACATTTTTAATAAAAAGAGTATTTTTGGCACTTATTTTTTATGAAAATATGAAAAACAAAATGGTTTTATATTTTTTGGTATATGTTAATTTTAGTTATTCTTATTTAAAAATTAAGCAAATTAATTAGAATTAAGATTTCATTTGGTGTAATTTAAGTTAAAAAAAAAAAATAATAGATTAAATTTTGTTATATATTCAAATTACCATTTAAAAACTATATATATTATCAAATTACATATTAAAACAAGTATAATATAATTTGTAATGTTTTTTTATTGATGATGATGGTGGTGGTGGTTAACATCCACTGAGACTAAATTTTGCTCTATTGGACCTAAAGAAATGAATTATTTAGTTTGATTTAAGACTTTATTCCTATGGTTAAAAAGCTTGGAGAGAAGCCTCCTAAGCTCATTGTAATTTTGACAACGTAAAAGGCTAGGAAGGTCAGTATTGCAACAAAAATTTTGAAACTGAGATCTAATGTGGTTGTATGTAGGGCACTCTAAGAGGAAGTGATTTTCATCCTCGATGTTCGTATTCTCACAGAGATGGCAGAACCTTTCCATCCACGGTGTTTTAGGAACTTCCCAACATCCCGTTTCACTATGGAGCTCGTGAGAGTTCATTCTAATCTTGGCTATATTAATTTTCTTCTTTGAGCTAGTTAAAACAAAGAGATACTTTTGATCTTCTAGGGTGGGGTTGATGACCTCCTTATAATATCTTAATTTTCTTTTAGCCGCTAAATCTTTCTCACACCACATTTTTCTTTGAACTTAGAAGTAACAAATTTTTTTTAATGTTATTAATGTTTTGCAATGCAACATTCTTGTCGATCTCGCAATGGTTTAACCAGGCCCTCGTGTCTTTATACCTACCTTGTTTGAGCCTTAGGTGGTTTTGGCTGGAATTTAAAGCTAGCTTAGGAAGTCTATGGTATCCTATGTTATTGAGTTTGTTCTTGTACAACAGAAGCCTAGTCATAGCTAGGCTCTTGATAGGGGAAAGACCCACTTCTATAAGGAGAATAGGATAGGGTGTGCTACTTTTAATTTTGAGGTTATACGTTATAAAACGCTTCTTGATTTGCTCAATCTTTCTCCAGGATTCTCTAGAGATGCTACAACCCCAAACCTCACATCCATATAAGATAATCAGAGTGACTAAATTTTCAAAGAGCAACTTCTTTCTATCGCACATTACGAGGTTTGCCATTTTGCAATTATTTTCAAGACCAAAATAAGCTTTCCATCCCCCATTAATCCTTTTCTCAATGTTATAGTTCTAGTTGAGCTTGTGATGAATATCAATTCCTAGGTACTTGTAGGAAGACACTTCCTCCAAGTTACTATTGTCATACATAAAATTAGCGTAAGTGTCCTTCTTGGATTTGATAATCATAACTTTTGTTTTGTCAGTGTTAACAATCATACCAATGGTAGAGCAGAAATCCTTAAGAAGTATAAGTTGCTTATCAAGATCAGATGGGCACCTTGGGAGAAGAACAATATTGTCAGCGTAGAGAAGAAGGATGATGACTATCCCAGCTAAGATTGTGCCAGCACATCCTACTTCCTCTAAACAACCTTCTAGTTTGTCGATGTAAATGCCAAATAGGGTAGGGGAGAGGCGGAAACCTTGTTTAACTCCGATATTACACTTAATATCTTTCGACCACTCCTCATTGCTCTTTAACTTGGAAATTACATTCTCGTATAACCATATAGCAAAAGCTCTCAACTCAAAAGGAACCTTTAGCTCTTCTAATTTGTTCCAAAGGTTGTTTCTAGGAACCGTATCAAAAGCCTTTCTAAAGTCCACAAAGCAACAAAAGAGATTGGATTTAGCATTGCGGCATTCCTCCATAATGATCCTAAGCGTAATGAGGTGGTTTGTTGTTGAGTGCTGATTTCTAAAACCAACTTGGCCTTTAGCCCGCTTACCTTTACTTTCAAGTCATATGCTCAACTTCCTTTCCAAAATAATACGATATAACTTGGCTAGGAGAGCGCTGATCATAATTGTCTGATAATTAGAGGGGTTATTTGTATCCCCACTTTTAAAAATAGAGATAATGAGGCTTTGAGTCCATGGTTTAGGGAACCCTTACTTGACCGCTTGGTTATATATATATATATATTAAATATTATATATATCTATATATATAATAAATTTCTGATTAAATTCAGTTTTTATATAAAAGTAATTTGCTAATTAATTATTTATATATATAAATTAAATTGTTGATATAATATTAAAAATTAATATAAAATTAAACCCTTGTTTAAAATTTTTAAAACAGTTGACTAAATAAACACAATAGTAAGTATAAAATATATAGATAAAATTAAAATAAATATTTTTATAAAAATTTTGATTTTAAAAGAGTTAGGTTTTTGGGCAGTGATATTTGATAAACTTATAGTACTGTTATGTGGTTATCTGCCATGGTAATGGACAAAGTCTATTTACAAGCTAATAATAACATGGTAAAATGAGGTTAAATATCCATATTGTTATATTGTAAGTACTAAGTTTTACTTTAAAAAAAATAATATAAAAATTAAATTAAAATAAAATTGTATAGAATATTGTTTTGAAGATGAAAATATATTATTTTTAAACTATTATATAATGAATTAAAAGTATTGACCATAATATTCTATAAGAAAACCTAAATTACTGTAATATATATATATAATATGATATAGATATATATATTAAAATTTTTATCTTATAATATAATTTATATTAAATAATTCAATTTTAAAATCATAACAAATACTAAAAATAATTTTAAATTTTTAATACTTAAGAATATTTTTTTAAATTTCAATTAATATTGGTTTTTTTTTCACTCCTTTAATCAACCTTCTTAAAAAAATGTCATAAAAAGGAGTGACATTAAAAAAAAAAAGGGTGACATGTGATGGTACGGTTATAAAAATTGTGTACAAAATATATCATTTTATATTCGTTGAAAGTAACCTTTCATGTTCAACTTTGTGACCTCATAATTGCGTTATACGAATGAGACATTCTCAATAAAGATCTAAATACATGTTGCTCTGCATCGTTTTTATCAAGAGATTGGTTTTTGAAAATCGAACCATCGATATTAAATAATAAATTTTAATATATAAAGTTTATATAGTTGTAAAATTATTTAATTATTAAATTAATTATTTAAACAAATATTCATAGTTAATTTTCAAATATTTTAATTTTATGATAATTAATATAATAATTAAAAGTATAAAAATAATTTAATTACTTTGTGTTAAAGATATTTGTATGAAGAGAGATTCGATTTTTTATTACAAAATTTTTAGTTAAATAATCTGTACTAGTTCTTAATAATATATTTTATATTATATAAGTTTAATTTAATTTATTTTAATAGATTTAAATATATCTCAAAAGTAATTAACAATTTTCTTGTTTTTAGAATTAATTAAAAAGAAACTAAAATTTAAAAAATTTAAAAAAATAAAAAAAACGTGAAAAATTAAACTAACAATTATGAAAAAAAAACTAAAAAAATAAAGTTCAAGCATATAGAAAAACCAACGAAAATTCAAAAATAAAAATTAATTAAAAAACATTTAAAAATTTAATTTAAAAAAATAAAGATTTAACAAAATAAATAAAAAAATAATATTAAATATTTAAATAGTAAATAATATAATCTATATTTATTATCTATATATAATTGTTATGGGTCGACGCCCTAATTGGCTCTGACCCCAAAATGTTGTCGACAAGGTAGTCGAGCGGTGTCATTTATTTAATATATATTTTATTATTTCATTTTTAATAATTGTATTAATAACTATATTTATAGTTAATTTTTTCACTAAATAATATTTTCGAAGTAAAATTTATGTAAAAGTGAAGTACACTATAAGTTCATGGTGAATTTCATAATTGGTGAATGGTTGCATTACTAAGTAGTCTTTGCATAATGATCACAAATTCGAAATCCCACAATGTCTCACTTAACTAGCTCTCAACTAAAAATCATAGTGATAGTAGTCAACATCTCCCGCATGTCACACGAATATTACATTATTAGAATCTTCTCCCCATATATATACACACACACACACAAACCAAAACAAAGGTAAGTATATTATTGGAACTTCTATATATATATGTGATGTGTTTGACTTACACACACACACAAAAAGGGTAAGTATATTATTGGAACTTCTATATATATGTGCTGTGTTTGGCTAGGGCAAACCCACATTTTGGATAGAAGAATAAATTTTCTATCTAGAAAATATTATCACTAGGAATGTGTGAGACTTATTTAAGTTTGGATGCCCCGTCAAATAATTGGCTCTCACCTCAACGTTTTCTTATAAAATTTAAACTTAAAATTTGATAGAAACTAAACACCACATAAACCACTAATTTACATCTTATAAATATTTACTTTAAATACATATACAAATATATAAAAAAATAATAATTTAATAAACTACTTTCTTTACATATATATAATTTGATGAAGCAATATGACTATTATATAATGATTTAAGAATGGGAAATCAACAATAAAACCAACTAGCTTTAAAAATGGAAGATATAAATATATGAGAAAGCTCTTTAAAGCAACTACATTGAAGAAAGGGTAAGCAATAATACGATGGTTAAAAGCAATTTTCAAAAACCGACGATGAATTATTGCTTTTGACTTGAAGAAAGAGAATCATCTTTAATGTTGACTTAACAAAGTTGGATCAACAAGTCACACAATCATCAATTCTCTTTTCTTTTCTTTCTCTGTAGAAATTAAATACATTAATTGTGTAAAATACATAATAACTTTCAAAACAAAAACAAAAAATTATTTTAGATATCTAAGTAAATTTACATTATTCCACCATACATCAAATAAAATTCTCATTACCTAAATTATCTAACAATTATTTATCACATGATTCACTTGTTACATCGATTACATTGTATTAGGTTTTGGGGTCACATGAAGAATGATAAGGTAGATCCTACCCAAATTACGAGGTTGTGGTCCAATGGCTATAAGGGAAGGTTTCGTCCCTAAAAGTCTTGCAATCCAATTCCAGGCAAGACTATGTATGCCCAACAACTACTCCAAGCGTAATTTCTTCAATTAAAAAAAAAATACCACATTAAGGTAGAAACATTAAATAGAAACATGGTGTCATGAATTTGAGAGTTGGTGTCATGGTGTCTTAAATCATTATCATTGTTAGAGAAAATGTGCGTGCACACACAAAAACATGTCAAAATTCCATCAAACTTCTGTTTCACTTTGAAATTAAGTTAGGATAATGTGCAAAATGGTATCCAACATACAATAAATTTCGCAAAGGTTGAGTTTGGAATAAGTTTAGTTCCTTATAATTTTGATGGAAAATTTAATCCCTTTTTCAAAGAGTGAATGCTTCAATGTATAACCTATTAGGATTACTATGTGTGTTTGTGTTTATTTATAATACACTACATGTTCTCTTAGATTTTGGATTGTACAAAAAAGGTTGAGTGATAAAACTCAATAGTGCAAACTATATTCGCATTCATTAATCAAATATCATATTACATATATATAGGAGTACTATCTTGGACACATAGTCTGTTGATTGAGAGAATATCTCAACCACACACCAAACTAGGGAAATCACTCCTATAAAATAGGAACATACTCTTTACATAGAAAGTCACAACAAAGACAAGTAGGAATTAATATTCCAACACACCCCCTTAATGAGTACTTGTCTCGATATCAATATACAATGTCTAGTTGTGGTCAAACATAAAAGAATATGTTGATGTCCATATAAAAGAGCAACCATCCACCTGAATGTATGGGTACTAACCACTACAACCGTCAGTCTTGTAGGATGTCCTTCACATACATGGTTCTTTCAACCATTATAATTGCACACATGTACCCATACCTGTAAATCCCCCTCCACTATCATCATGGATTTTATCGGATTACTTGTAACCATGCTCTAGGTTTTATCGGATCACCCTCAACCATGCCACCAAGGGCTCTTAGCCACCGAGTCTAAACACAACCACTAAAGCTCAACTCAGCCATGAAGGCTCAACACATCAACGAAGGCTCACCACAGCCGCTCTGGGCCAAAAATATGCCACTAAGGCACTCTAGCCACTTTGGGCCACAAACTTGCTACTATGGCACTCCAGTCACTCTGGGCTACAAACCTGCCACTAGGGCACTCCATCCACTAAAGCTCACCAAAGGCCCGACTCAAATAGGCCAAGGGTTTTATGGGCTAACCCTAAACCATGCCAACAAGAATCTTTGTCCCACTTCACTCTTACATGTGGTTTCGAGCTTACCACAAACCGACACTGCAAATATAAAGTGGTTTTTAGATTACCACGAACTGTATGGGGATACACATGCCTTACAAGGCTTACAACACTGCTCCAACTTTTGGAGTTACCAAGTACATATTTTACAAAGACCACTACAAAACATCCTAGACTTGCTTACTAATTAAATATGTGACTCAATGTGTTTACCTTCCCAAACTCCAATTCTGTGAAGTTGACCCGAAGAAAAAGAAGAAGGTGGTAAACCTCCAGTTGCATGAGCAAGACACTATCCAGAGTTCTCTGATCTTGGCAACGAATCAGCTGATGAGCCATGGCCTTATTCAACGACTTCTCATCATTCTTAGGCACATCTTCGTAGCCATCGATTGTCACCACATGGGAATTTTTTCTGTAAGCATCACAGCTGCCATCATTGGCTGTGTAAGGGTAATCATCCTCACTGTTAAGTCCACTATTGTCTATAATAAACTGGAAAGCATAATCCATGAGAACTTTCCTCTCCTTCCCTTGCAAATAGGGTTTCAAGAAGGACCAGCTAGTGCCAATTAAAACAATAAGGGTAAAAAGCATAATTCCCTTAAAAAAACTGAAAATATAAAACAGAACATCCCATCGATGCGTTGTGCCAGTCATCTTAATGAAAGACTTGTCCTCTGCCTCGCAGATGAGATTAAAGGCTTTCAGGCAGACGAGTGCAACCATAAATACATGGATCCGGTAGGTCGTTAGGTGGTTTATAACAACCATGTAGATCCAAATGCCAGCCAGCACAATATATATATCAAAAACAACAAAAAATAGAGCTTCAACAGAAGGGTTTCACCGGTTGAAAGATAATCCTTGGTGCTATCACCGAATCTGTTAAGATTATTGATAACCGTCTTTACATCCATTGAAACCACAACGTTGGGGATACAATTGATAAAGACCATAGTATACTGATTTTCCTCAAAACCTTGAAAGGTTATGTTATAGTAAGTCAAATTCTCTAAATCCTTGAATGTAAAGAGGTGTACGATGAGCTTACTCTCGAGTACGCAGTGGCTTTAGTTGTGCTCCAGATCTTACAGAACGTGAACCCAAGCATCTTTGGTGCTTAGGAAGAACCCCATGTAAGCAGGGTCTATCTTCTCACCCTTCAAGTTCTTGTAGGAGGGGATGTTTACTTGGATTTCCAGGTGGCCTCTATGTGTGAATCTGAATTCATCGAAAGGGATGATTGACTGGTCATCAGATATGATCTTCGAGTGCTGGATCTCTGCTGAACAAAAAAGCAAGAACCCCATCAGAAAGGTCATCGAAAATAAGAGGATCACCATTGTAGAAACCCTTGAATCTGACCCCATTCCGAAGATCTGAGATGAATGTTTCTTCGCATTACCGTCGTGAAAGGCCCCAGAATCGCCAAAGTGTTGCAAGGCTAGGAGAAAACCAAAAAATTGAACTCTGATATTTGTCATTTCTAACTGGACCCAATAAGCCACCATTAAACTCCACAAAACAGTCGCTTTCCCGCCCATGTAGTTCATGCTCGACACCCATCTCCATAGTTGGAACCTCCAGCTCTTTATTGGACACCCATCTCCATAGTTGGAACCTCCAGCTCTTTATTGCATCGCACCACTACAAGATTTAAATCTGAGAACATGCACACACAGTGCATGCCACAACTCCACAAGTCTGTGTTGATGGACAAAAAAAAGCTACAAAATATACTCACTTATTTCCTCAGCCCAGGAGGGGCCAAGCCTAGGATGGGCCAGGCCCTTAGGGGCTCTAACACCAAAAACTCGATGGTGAAAACTATCTTCACATTCATTAATCAAATATCATATTACATATATACATGAGTACTATCTTGGACATACAATCTGTTGGTTGAGAGAATATCTCAACCACACACCAAATTAGGGAAACCACTCCTATAGAATAGGAACATAATCTTTACATAGAAAGTCACAACTGAGACAAGTAGGAATTAATATTCCAACATTGAGTGAAAAATAATGGATGTGAGCTTTCTGCATAACATCATTTCAAAATAATGTTTTCCTAGAGAACAATAAACATATTGCATTAAAAGTATTGGAAAATAATATTCCCTAAAATATTGTTAATAAAAAATCTCAAAAAGCATTCTATAGATTTGATACCATAAAACTTTCAAAGAAAATTGTGCAAATTTATAAAAAATCTCAAAAAGCATTCTACAGATTTGATACCATAAAACTTTCAAAGAAAATTGTGCAAATTTTGATAGTGGGAAAATCAACATAACCTAAGAGTTAAACTCTTACACATTGATCTTGCCCCATCATTGAAGGAGTCAAGCTTTTCTAGATATAATGAAAATGAAAATAAAATATTCCCTAGTTTACAAAGAGAATTGAAAGGTTTCATGGGCTCTTACCTTGTAATACTTTAGTTCATGTATATTTTAAAAAACATAGGTTTAAATACAATCTAGTCCTTTATATTTAGCTTTATCTATTAGATCAAGCATATATATGTACAATTATTTAAATAAGTTTTTTTTTTTAATCAAAGAAAAAAAAATTCATAATCTTATTCAACTTTAAAAAAGGCACGAAATCACATTTTGTACATAATAACTGCATTCAATAAGAGTAAGCTTTTGGTTTATGTGCAAAAGAAAAAAATGAAAAAATAACAGAAACTTGTGAAGTTAAGTGTGGTAGTAATCACTTAAATTCTCTTCCTTGCCTTTCTTTTTCTAGACTTTTTGATCCCTTTGAGTTGGGGTTGACTAGAACCATTGCCCAATCACTTCCATTTACATTTGTTAGGATTTCTTTGTCTGAATCTGAATTTTCGTAACCATAAACTCTCTTTGTGCCCATTGTTCCATGCTCCATGTGTGCAAGATTTTTGTCGTTTTTCTGATTCATGGGTCTCTTCTGATTCTGTACAATTATGCTTGTAGGTTGCATTATCATTCTAGACTGAAGCATCCCCTTCTTCCTTGTTTATAGGTTTTCCCATGATTTCTTCTTCTTCCTCCTCCATGAGGTAGGGATTAGAAGGTTGCCATCCTTTTGTTTTGCAAGTCTGCCCCTTTTTCATTTTTGGGTTCTTTTTTGCTTGCGAGCATGTGTTCTACAAGTGTCATGTTTGTTGACATGATTGACATCTAAATCTTCTATTTTTATAATTCAAATGTTGGGTCCACTGGAAGTTTTTATGTTTCACTTGAATGTGATCAGGTAGACCTTTACTTAGGTCTATTTCTACATAGAATTTGCCAAAGGTGAATAATATTTTCTCCATTCTTTCGAGGTCCATTTTTTCAAATGACCCTAGGGTGTTCCCATTTTCCTCTAAAACCTTGTGGTGCCAAAAAGGAAGGGGAAGGTTTGGTAGTCTTACCCATACTAGCATTATTGAGACCACCATTGTTGTGGCATCAAACTATGGGAACCAAGGGGTAATGAAGATCCCTACATTTCCCTAAAACTAGGGCATTTATTTCAATGCTCTCTCCACATCTTCCTGGGTATCGAATTGAACAATAAATAAACGTTTTGAGAAAAGGTATATGTCGTAGTTTTTGGTCTAGGTTATGAAAACCTACTAGTGCAAAGCATTGGATTTGGGCCAAACACCATTGAATTTGCAAATCATTGCCCTTTATTGAAGGATGTAAAAAAGTTGATTTACGTATGTTAGTTTTACCTCCATGGTTGGAACTTGATGTTGTTATCCAACAATGTAATGTTCAAGGTTGTATTGTGGTAGATCCGATGGATTAAATCCATTTCCCCATGCCACATGTTTGTAGGAAACATAACCTCCTAGGTTTTTGGCTCCCAAAGCACTCCCTCACAATTTGATTGATAACTTTGTAGGAAACACAGCCTCTTAGGATTTTGGATTCTTAGATCTTTGATGGACAGATACAACCTTTCCTTCAACACATCATGATCCCATAAAAAATATCATAATGTTCAATTCTACAGGGATAAAAATCGAGGAATAGAGACTGCATGATGATATCCAAGGGATATCAATAGATCTCATTGCTTCTTTCTCGTTAGATCTTGATTATTCCAATAGTTTTTATAGACCCCATTATATGCAGGCTTCAGAAATGTAAATCGCCACCCTATTGCACTTATCCATCTCTTTAATGACACTACACATGCTCCTTACTTGCATATGGGTGTTACCCTACACTTGTTACTTGCATTTTATGTATATTATTATGTGCTACTAAAAGGCAATTAGACAATAGGAAAATAGTAAGGTGGTGAATATTTGAAGTGATAAATGCTAGTTAGAAATTGAATGTAGATGAGATGTCTGCATCCAATAGCAATTTCAAATCATTTTTTGGCAATGATAAGCATTGACAATGTCACTTTCAAATCATTGTTTGATAGGGATAAACATCGACAATGTGAGATAACATTGAAACATATAAGTATCTAGGCTTTGGTTTAACACTTATAAGTATTGAAACTTATATCGTAGTATTATTTGTCAAAACTTAGGCTAAATTAAGTTTGTTAAAAGAGAAATAAATGCACTGAGACATATGAAGCTTTCAATAAGACCCCAAATATTATTGGAATAATAGAAAATGATATAATAGTCTCCTCATGGGATGACTGAGTGTTTGACAAAATGGGATGTTATCCCCTCAACCCAGTTTCAAATGCTATGGGGGGATATCTTTAGCCTATTGTGATAAGGCTCAAGGAGCAGGCTCCCCCACCCTCATGGAGTCTCAACTCTTGCTAAGTCATAAATTCTTGGTATACATCGCTTATGGGTATCTTTGGCTTGTTGTGATCAGGCTGAAAGAGTAGGCCTTCGACCCTCGTGGAGTCTCAACTCTTGCTAAGTCATAAATTCCTGGTGTATCAGACTTACAGGATATTGGATATACTCTTGTTGCTATAGTGGTATAAACTAGGTTTAATCTTGGGTCTCATGTGGATTACTCCAACGAGTTACCAATTCACCATGGTAAAAAAAAAACAAAAAAACTTGAGTAGGCCTAATGGTTAAGAACCTGTTCTTTCTCGTAAGAAGATAGAGGTTCGAATCCAAAGGAGGGTAGAGCATGTATACCTTCATATACTTTAGAAGTCAAGTTGCTGAACTTTAAATTTGGTCTCATACACAAAAATACAAAGGGGTCTCATACACCAATTTGGTGTATGGCTTGGTTGTGACCTTAAGATTAGATCATCATCATCATCATCATCTTACATAGTTATATAGAGATTATTTATTTATATAGTTGCACAAGAGACATTGCCAACATTTTCCAAATTCGTTCCCTCTATTCAAATCACCATGTGGAGGTGGGTCCCTTGTCCCACAAACAAGGAGGTCTCATGCACCAATTTGGTGTATGATTTCTCCATGAAATTTGAATAATATTATTATTATGTACAACTTGAGTGGCCTAATGGTTAATAACATGTTATTCCACATAATAAGTCATGGGTTCAAATCCAAAGGGTGGTAGAGTATGTATACATTCATAGACTTTATTAATTTGGCTTAGTTGTACCTTAAAACTATATTATTATTATTATTATTATCATTATCATCACCTTCTATAGTTATCTAGAGATTTCTCATCTCCATAGTTGCATGGGAATTGCTCCCAACATTTTTTAAACTGAAATCACTACATGGAAGTGGGTTCCTTGTCTCACAAATAAGGAGTTTTGATATACTGATTTGGTGTATGATTTGGTTATGACCTTTAAAGATGATTATTATTATGTATAGCTTGATTGAGCATAATGGTGAGAACTAATGCATCCTCCTAGGAAGTCACCTAAGGGGGTAGAGTTTGTTCACCTTTGAAGACTTTAATAGTCAAACCATTGTGTGGAGGTGGGTCCCTTATACCACAAACAAAAGGATTTCATAAACTACCATTCTCGACATTTTCTAAATTTGTTCCCACTGTTCCCATTTCTAGGAGCCCAGGAATGGGAAAGAAACATCCCCAGAGGGTAGTCGAGTATGTACACATTCATAGTCTTTAACAGTTTGGCTTAGTCATGACCTTAAAATTAGATTATTATTATAATTATCATCATCGCCATCTTCTATAGTCTTCTAGAGATTTCTTATCTCCATAGATGCATGGGAATCACTCTTAACATTTTCTAAACTAATTCCCTTTGTTCCTATTTCTAGGAGCTTACGATTGGGAAAGAAACATCCCCAATTGGTTGGGAATGGTTCCAAGAACTTGAGAGATTTTTGTGAGCTTCAACTTCAAGGAAATGGGAGCTTGGAAATGAGTTCCCTTAGTTCCTGCATTTCTAGGAGCTTAGGAATGAGAAAAAAAATCCCTAATCAGTTGGGAACAATTCAAGGAAATGGGATCTTGGGAATAAGTTCCCTTAGTTCCCACATTTCCATGAGCTTAGGAACATGAACAAAACATCCCCAATTGGCTAGAAGTTTTTGTAGCTTCAACTTCAAGAAAATGAGAGCTTGGGAACAAGTTTAGCCCATTGAAAATTTTAATTTTTTCTTTTCTTTTTTTTTTAATAAATTCCATTTTTTACTATCATTAAATTAAAATATAAACATTTTTATTCAATTATTACAAACTACTT
>APFE030179164.1:30404-42928 GCA_000404065.3 Pinus taeda
TCATCACTTATTCTATTGATCAGTTAGACTAAATACAACTAGTTCAACTAAGTCAAACTGAACACAACTCCATCAACTGCTCATTCAACTCCACCAAACTCAATCACTGAAGTTCTAACTGAAGTCCTTCATGCAATAGCTCAAGTAACCCATAAGAAACACGTATTTCCTTCTGGCAGCTGCATGTGCCACATCTGTAGCTCGAGCTGAAGTGCTCCAAGAGGATAAGATAATGTTTATAGTCCAAATATTATTAAGAGCTAATAATATTCGACTGTTCTATTTTTAGCCTGGCAGTCTAAAAATAGACTCCACACATGTCTAAAAATAGAAGTCCATCTACTTTTACCAACATTACCAATCACCCACAAATAGCATCCTACAACTCATAGACCATGATCCATATGTCTAAAAATAGACATAGTCTAAAAATAGACTTTGCGCCAAAAATAGCCTCCGGGTCCACTTAGTGATGGCGACTTCTTTTCACTAAGCTCCATCATCTTGTTGCATTTTCAACAGCTTTTTCTAGGGACTTCCTCTAGAGGAAAACTATATTTTTGGATTCCGCATGGAAAATTATGAATACCCAGAAATTACTAGGAAATTTGAACAAGTTTTGGGTCACCAAAAGGGTCAAAAACACCTCAAAAACGCCCTCTCTGCCATTTTTTGGCCACACAGGAAGCAGTGTTGGGAGAACTGATTTTTGGAGGGGAAAATTGCACCAAATTCAGAAATTCTACTTGTTCTAGACATTAGATAGACAAACCTTTCTAACAAGCCTACTTGGAGAAAATTTGGTGAAGGGAAATGCCTCCAAATGCAGCTGGGAAAACGTGTTATGCACAGAAAAAGTGGCGCTACGCATAGGATGAAAAAGTGTCAATTTTGCCTAAAATCTCTGTTTTTCACCTAATTTTCTTCTAGTTTGACTTTTTCTCTCTTATGGTCAAATTCATGAGCTGAAATGATTTAAATTGATGTAATATTATGCAAAAATGATAAAAAGTTACTTGATAAGGTAGATACATCAATTGTAGGTGGTTTGGAGTTGAATGAATAAGTTTCCTAGGTTTTAGAGGCAAGCTGTTCCACTGCCTATTTTTGTGTTCCTAGTTTAGAAATGGTTGAAACCACCCATATTCTCATGGATTCGACCCCTGCTGGATAGCAAAGGTGGTATGGAGGTCTATATCATGTGTTTTTTCAGTCATTTTCAAAGGTTGGACTCTTGTGAAAGCTTTGAGCATCATTGTACATTCATCTCTGCAGTTTGGCAAGGAAATAGACCAAGGTTTGCAGCATTTTGTGGGATTCTTGTGGCAAGGTGATTTATTATTGTTTCTCCTTCTGTAATTCAAGTTATCATGTCTTTATGTGTGCCATTATCTCTCTCTTTTTCAGCTTAACTAAATGAATCAAGTAAAGGTGGAAATCATTGATTTTGCAGTGCTCTACCTTAGGATTTGTTTAGATTTTCATGTTTTCAACTGTTTAAAGAGGATTCTTGATAATTTCATGCCCTATCCAACTCCTCACCAATATTAATACTCTCCATTTCACTTATTTCAAATTACTAAAGCATTTTCCTACCTCGCCCCACAGAAATCTCTGCAACACTGATTTCATTCCATGGACCCAAAACTGCCTTCCACTTTTGATCTAGCAAACCAACATAAAACTCAATCAAACTCCTCTGAGCATATACCTAGCCTAAAATTAGTCTTTACATCAGTCATCTCAAGCCTCATTTTCTATATTTTCCTGAGATTGACAAGGAGAGAGCCCTCTCCCGACCTAGTAGGGCTAGCTACCAGGTTAAGCATGGTTTGATGTTACCCTAGACTTGCCTTTCTTAGCTTGAGGTAGATTTAGGCCCTAATAGTAGTGTCAAGAGGTCTAGGATCATCATTAGGTGGTTGTGTCATATTTGGGGTTATGGTCTAGTGTGTATTCTTCTTCTACATCATTCTATGTCATTGTAAAGTGGACCATTTTCCCTGGTATGGGAATCCATTCTTCTTTTATTCTTCTATAGGGTTGTAGGGTGGTGCTAGGCTGGTACATGAAGTCACCAACATGTTCAAGCCTATGAAAAATTCAGGGTGGCAGGGTGGTGCTAGGGTGAGTTGTAGCTCATTGGGTGTTGGGGCATCGGTTCAGTTGACTACTAAAGAATCTCGGGCATTGGAGCGTCCATCCAGTGGGAGCTAGAGAAGAATGCTTTTCTAGATTATAGGAAGTTGGAACTTTCTTTTCAATTGGAGTTGAAGATTAAATAATTATTAGAAAAGCATTTGGTGGTTTTTGACCCAGAGGGGGTTTTCCACCAAAAAGTTTTGTGCCTCTTGTGTTCTTTTATTCACTGTTGTTACTGCATAAACATTCATGATAATTGAAGATTAACTAATGCTATGAAAATATTTAAGAGTTCTAATTGCTAAGGAATATTGATTCACCCCTCCCACACCCCCCACCCCGCATTTTCCAACAATTGGTATCAGAGCTTGGTTCCTTCAATAGTAGTTTAACAACTAGAAGGAGATCATGGAGAATACGAAGAATGGTGTACCTCTATTCAATGAAAATAATTATGCACTATGGAAAGGAAGAATGGAGGTTTATCTCTTGGCACAAGGTTACGAAGTATGGGACACTGTTCAAAATAGCTTTATACCAACCGCAGATGAACAAGGTAGGAAGAATTTGGTAAATGATGCAAAAGCAAAGAATCGGTGGACTTATTGAATCCGCTTATCATAAAGTGTTGGGTTGTAAAACTGCCAAAAATGTATGGGACAAGCTTGAGAATATATATGCAGATGACTCAAATGTCAAAGAAGCAAAGCTTCAAATGTATAGAGCAAAATTTGAGCAACTCAGAATGAAAGAAGATGACAACATTGTTGCATACTTCAAATGCATTGATGAAATAACTAACACTCTAGAAGGATTGGGAGAGCCTGTTAACAAGAAGACTATTATATGAAAGATTCTTAGAACATTACCAAGAAGATTCAACCCAAAGGTATCGGTCTTAGAATATAGTGAAATCTGGACAAACTCAGCAAAGAGGAATTACATGGAGTTCTCATAGCATATGAAATGAGACTTGATGAAGAAGAAGGTACTTCACATCTAGAAACTGTGTTCGCTGCATCTATGAAAACCAATAAGGATAAAAAACATTCAAAGGAAAAGACTTGCACCCGCACCTGCAAGTGTGAAGAAAAGGAAGATGATGAGGAAGGGTTTTCAGATGGAGAATATGCTTACTTTACGAGAAAACTAAAAGTTAGTAAGGGAAAATTCAAAGGTAAACTTCCATTGATATGTTTTGGTTGTGGTGAGGTTGGGCATTTTCACGGCAAAATGTCTGAACATAAGTGATGGAAACTCAAAAGGAAAGAAAGCCTTTAATAAATTCATCAAGAAAAGCAAGAATAAAGGATTCAAAAGGAACTTTCTCTCTAAAGAAGATAGCTCACCATCCGATGAAGACAGTGACAGTGAAGAAGAAGCTAATGAGAGAGTATTGTTTATGGCCAAGCATAATAAACAAGAGGTATCAAACAATGAAGAAGAAGGGTCGACCATAGAATAATTTTCTAAGGAGGCAATCAAGCTTATAAAAGACCTCAAGGCTGAGAAGATCCATTCCAACACTCTTGAAGAACAAGTTCAAGGTCTCAAAATGGAAGTTGAAGAACACAAATGTATTGAAGAGTCACTTCAAAAGAAGTTGGAAGAAAGAACCCAAGAAAGGGAAGCACTAGAAGCCAAAGTAGTCTCGCTATGTAAGGAAGTGAAGAAGGGGAAAAATGTCCAAAACTATGTGAACAACTCAAGGGCATTGGAAGAACTCATCAACAATTAACGATCTTACAATGACAGGACTGGCCTCAGTTACAAAGAAGAAGAAGTAGGACCTTCTACAACAAAATACAATGAACCTATTGTTGGCATTATGATGTATGTGTTGTACTTGATGGCAACCCACTCGTAGCAGAACAAATATCTTATGTTACCTAGATGAATCTACAGAAGAGATATCAGATGTTACAGAATGCATGACAAGAGTATTTACAAGTGTGATGAAATGCAGGGAAGCTTCAAGGAATCAGTTCAAAAAGCAACTCACTCAGATGACAGATCACAGTACTAGAGGTTAACAGCACAGAGCTATAGATCAGACTACATAGAATGAAGAAAGTGAGGTATACGCAGGTTCACCATTGACCAAGCCGCGTATACACATGGGTTCACTTTATACAAGTCGTGTATACGTAAACACACACTTTTACAAAAGGAAAAGCACGTATACCTTGGAAAACTAAATATTTGGTCCGAATTATGTGGTCTGTGGTATTTTGATCCATGGTATTGGTTTAAGGTATCGGGTTCGAGGTATTGACCCTAGGTATTTGGTCCAAGGTATTGGTCCTAAGTGGTTTTGTTCCATGGTATTGAGAAAAGCCTAAAACTATAAAAGGAGGAGAAGATCATTAGGCCAATGTGTGCAAGTATTGAATATAGGATATAGTGTGAGATCTAATATGCAGGTTATTGGCTAATGGTGTCGTGCTTGATATGAACCGAAGCAGAACCTTAGCACTTGATGAAGGATAAGATCTAATGATGTATTAGGATCTTAAGGCTTGAAGTGAATTATCTTTATTTGGTTTGATCATGTATCTGAATAACCGACACATGTTGTAGTCTGTAAATATGATGATCTGGGTATGATTGAAGTCTGGAATTGTTGTTATGTTTAAATCATCTTTTATAGATCTATACGCAAGTTCACTTCAGAAAAGGAGCGTATACACGCTGGTTCTGCATATCAAAACAACATATACATCATAAATTTGATTTGTAGATATGTATGTTGGTTCGCTTTAAGGAAAGCACGTATGCACGCAAGTTCAACACATGGAAGTAGCGTATACCTTATAAAATATGTTTTAGTTGCTTTTGTTTGCTATTACAGTGTTCTGGGTTATTTCTTGGGTTCTGGTTACTGTATTCTGGTGACAACATTATGAATGATCAGCGTGATTGATTGAATCGGTTGTGGTTGGTTCAAAAGGAAATTGGTTGATGCAGATATATTTGATGATTGAATGATGTTTTTTATGGATCTAGTCTAAAAATTTATGAAACATGGTCCCTGGAAGAAAATAGAATGTTATAGCCTTTTGCAGGCCGACACCTATGTACTAGTAAACATATCAGCTAGTACAAGAGCTAGGGGTTGTAGCTCCCTTCAAGTAGAAGCTGGAGAATGAGAGAAGGTTGTAGCCTTCTACAGGTAGAAGCCTGCGTACTGGTATAATACTGCACCAGTTCAAAAATTGGAAATAGATTTCTCTTATTATTAAAAAGAAGATAGAGACGATTGCAGCAGGTGGTTTTCACCCACACTGGGTTTCCAACTTATATCTTGGTGTTCATGTGTGTTTCTTGTGTGTGATAATCTTTTATGTTTTTACTACACCTGGTTACTATTTATATGGTTCTAACCCACTGATTAAAGATCAATATATGATGAATTAAGTGAATCATAAGTTTGTTGGATATACACTAGTTGCTTTAAACATAGTTGCGTGTACACATGAGTTCCCTTAACTGAAGTAACATATATGAATTTGATTATGGAAATGACAAAGTTATTTATTTGCTAATGTTGATTCACCCCCCTGCCCCCCTCTTAGTATTATTTCCAACAATTGGTATCAGAGTAGGTCCTTCAGAAGAAACTTGATCGCTTAGAGGAAGATTCATCATCATGAGTAATCAAGAAAGCGGGGTATCCATCAGACCGCCAATCTTTGATGGGAGTAACTTTGTTTATTGGAAGGTAAGAACCATAGCCTATATTCAATCTCTTGGAATAGATGTCTAGGAAATTGTGGAAGGAGGATATACATTTCCATTAGCAATTCCTACAGATGCATCAGGTAAAAAGCAATTTGAAACCAATGCCAAGGCTTTCAATACATTATTGGGAAGTCTGTCAAAATTAGAGTTTGTCAAAGTTATGCAGCTCAAATAAGCCAAAGAAATATGGGACAAAATCATTCTAAGCTATGAAGGAGACTCTTAGGTAAAACGTGCTAAACTACAAGCTCTCAGAATTCAATATGAAACTCTCAAGGTGCACAATGATGAAAGTGTAGCTAGTTACTTCTTACGTATAGATGAGATTGTTAATTGCATGAATAATTTGGGTGAAGAGATAAAGGAAGTTACCATAGTTGAAAAAGTTTTAAGATCCTTATCTGCTAAATTTGAATCAAAAGTATTTGCCATAGAAGAAAAGCAGGATCTATAGACTATTACTATGACAGAGCTTCACAGAATCTTAACTACCTTTGAGATGAGAAAAGGAGGTCCATCAGACATGAGAGAAGCCACATTTAAAGCTTTAGCAAAAGGAAAAGAAGAACTCAATGAGTTAGGACATATTTCAGAAGAAGAAGAGGAAGAGAACTTTGTCAAGAATCTTCAACGGGGTTCTAGTAGATTCAGAGGTAAACTACCTTTCAAATGTTTTGCCTGTTGTAGAGTCAGTCATTATGCTGTCAAATGTCCTCATAAAGATAAATATGATCAAGGGAAGGAAACTGCAAAATAGAATAGAAAACAAAGTGTAAGTAAAAAGAGCTACTATACTCATGAAGATAGCGATGGTTTATCAAATAGTGATGAAGATGAAAATAGTAATGACTATAGACTCCTGATGGATTATGGAGATGATGATTTTTTGGATGCTTTAGATGAAGATGACCTTTATAAAGAAATCCCTAAACTCAAAGTCTGTTTAGAAGAAAAGAATATGATTATAGATACCTTGACATTCCAACTGCTGAAAGAGAAAAACACAATGAAAAGCTATAATGTGAAATTGTGGGTCTAAGAAAGGATCTTAAAAAAACAAAAGCTCTCAATCTTAGATTTGCTAAAGGATCAAAAACCTTAAATGAAATTATCAAAGTGCAGCACTCTCCTTTGATAAATACAGGTCTTGGATACACTAAAGAAACATCTCAATCACAGAAGCCGTCAACCTCTACTAAAAGATATCGTGATGCAGCAAAGAGCAGTGAACAATTAGACCATCATCAACAAAGGCATAAAGCAGATCACCAGGTGAATCAGGTTCAGTTTACTTCAAGGATGAACAGAAGCCACAATCAACCTCATGTAAATCATACTCAATTTGCTTCAAAGAATATCAATCAACAAGTCAGTAGCAGGAACTTATTTAATGGTCAATGTTTCTCATGTCATAATTTTGGACACAAAGCTGCTCAATGTGTTGCTTACAAAGCTATCATGACTAGAGAAGCACAAAATCAAAGAAATGTGTCAGGGATAAAGAAAATTTCCTATAATAGCTTTTCTCTTCTTGAAAATGAAATAGAATGCTCAATCTATAACAACTTTGGCCATGAAGAAACTGAATAAAGGAGTAAATTTCAGAAAATAGCTCAAAAAGAGCAAACTCCATTAAATCCCAAAATATGGAGAAAGAAAGAACTGCAAACAAAAGGATGTGGTATAGCCTTGTATGCAAAAGGACAAGAAAACCAGTGGTACATCGACAATGTATTCTCAAAACACATGATAGGTGACAAAAAAAACTACACTCATATAATGCCTTAGAAAAGGAAAAGAGTGTCTCATTTGGAAACAACACTCTTGCTGTCATAAAAGGTAAAGGCTTTGTTTTATTGAAAGAAAAAGTTAAAGTTGGGAATGTTATGTATTTTGATGGCTTAAAGCATAATCTATTTAGTGTGAGTCAAATGTGTGATCAAGGAAATGAAGTAGTGTTTCGATCAAATGGATGTGTTGTTCGTGAGCTTGATACAAGAGAAACCATGATTAAAGGGACAAGAACTCCAAACAACCTATACATACTCAAGGGAGGACAAAAATGGTGCTATCTAAGAAAAAATGATGAAAAATGGCTATGACATAGAATATTGGGACATCTAAGCTTTTCTCAAATAAGAAAAGCATGCAGATTCTAGGTTGTTCGTGATCTTCCAAATATCAACATTCCTAAAAATACTATATGCAAATCATGTCAATTCTGTAAGAAAACCAGATCTCAATTCATGGAAAAGTAAGGGTCAGCTAGTAAGCCTCTTGAACTTGTTCATACTGATTTATGTGGTCCATCAAGGAAAAAGTCACCTCATGGAGAAGAACACTTTATATTGTTCATTGATGATTTTTCTAGAATGTGTTGGATAGGTATTCTAAAGCATAAATATGAAGCATTTGAAAAGTTCAAAGCCTTTAAAGCTTTGTTGAAAATGAATCAGAGTGCAAAATCAAATGCCCCATATCTAATCAAGGAGGGGAATTTACCTCAGATAAATTCTTTGACTATTGTGAACAACATGGAATAAAAAGGCAATTCTTCATGACAAGGACTCCTAAACAAAATGGAGTGGTAGAAAGGATGAACAAAACTGTTCAACAAATGGCTTGTGCTATGCTAAATGAATCTGGAACTCTTGCAACTTTCTGGGGTGAAGCTGCATTTGCCGCCGTCACTATTCTCGATCAAGCAAATGTTCGGGTAAACATCACTCAAACTCCACATGAACTTTGGTATGGTAAGCTGTAAAATACTTCAAAGTATTTAGAAGCAAATGTTACATCAAAAGGACCGATGAAAAACTTGGTAAGTTTGAACCCAGAGATGAAGGTATTCTTCTTGGCTACTCTTCCTGAAGTAAAGGATATAAATGTTACAACAAAAGATTTGGGAAAATTATTGAAAGTATTTATGTTGTGGTTGATGAAGCATGCAAATATCCCAAACAGATAAAACTGAAGATTATGACAATGAAGAAGATGAGGATCATTTTTCCACATCAAATCACATTGATTTTGAAGAAGAAAACAATGAAATACCAGAAGAAGAGATAACAATAGAAGAAAAGACTCTGTCCAAGTATGTTCAGAAAAATCATCCTGAAGCTCAAATCTTAGGAGAAAAAGGGGCAGGTGTGCAGACTAGAAGAACCATTGCCGAAGCTTCAACCTATCTAGCATTACTATCTTCCACTGAACCTCAAAATGTAAATGAAGCATGCAAAGATGAATGTTGGGTCAAGGCCATGAATGAAGAACTTGAGCAAGTTGAAAATAATAATACTTGGGAATTAGTTCCTAGACCCCATGATAAGAATATCATAAGAACTAAACAGATATTCAAAAAATAGCTGAACAAAAATGGAGAAGTTATTAGAAACATGATCCAAATTTGGATCCTTAAACTCTCTTAAAGCTACCTGAACTCTGTAAAAAAAACTCATACCAGAGTTTAAAGTCTTATGGATGTCGAAGCCTATCAGAAATAACCTTTGAACAATGACAATTTGCAATAGCATAGAGAAACGAGGACCTTCGGTCAAAGCGCATTGACCGTTGGCCCATGGGGATTGTGCATGGCACAAAAATGGCAGTTAGGAGGCTTAGACTAGAAAACGGAGGTTGTTTCTGATGCACGATTAGCGCTAGTGCAAATCGCTAATCGCGCATCGCTGGGAAAAAACCCTCGAAATGGTAAAGCCCCGAGTGCTCGGTCATAAGGAAAGCCAACAAACCATGGGAGAAGCACTAAAACAAAAGGCAGGTCCCGCGCTCCAAAACCGGCGGAATATCAGAGGCATTTCGGGTGGTAAGCGGGTTTGTCAGAGGACCCAGCGATTCCATACATTGATTGATGCATGTCTGGCGAATGAGAGAGAAAGCCACTCCCATCACGGGCTAACATCCGACCAAGTCAACTGCACGATAAGAGTGATAACCGTAGGATCTGGAGGCCCCAAATCTAACGACGGAGATTGCACCTGATGGGAAACTAGATTCGACGGAGAAAATAAGCTTAGGCACATAAAGGTTGAAGTCTGATTGGATTGCTGAGTTGGCAGATGAATCATTTCACAGAGTAACCAAAGTAACGAACCGTTTGAGGAAGAGTTGGCTCAGCTCGTGAGGTGACAAGTGGCCACCTCTCTGTGAAGTGTTACAGTGATGATGATGCAGAGTAGGGAATTCCAGCAGACAGAGGCAGGTGATCCAAATGTTAGGATATTTCGACACGTAGGAATAGTTAAGTATAACTTGGTCTAGTATAGAGTTAGGTAAAGTGTGTTTCTTTACTATGTACATTTGTAACTTGCAATCTGACGGTCACGATATGTAGTGATCTGATGGTTCATTCTCTCCTCTGTATTACCGACACTTGATCCGTGGCTTGACACCCGATTGGTCCATGAATTCTATTTAAAGCGCATGGAGGGTCATTTGTAGGTTCACCGTGCATGAGAGAAGCTTATGTAATTTTCATTCTTTTATTAATAAATTGCCTGTAGTAGCCACGTTGGCGCAGGCCGTGGACTGTTTCCCTCTCTGAGGGTTTTAACCACGTCAAAATACTGGTGTATTGCTCTGTGATCTGTTTGTGAGCGGTGTCCTTTTGGTGTTCTGTCTGAGGAACTTACCTTGTAAATTCCTACATGGTATCAGAGCTATTTGAGGGCCGCGTCCGTTGTTGATCCAAATCTGAAGCCGGTAGAACTGCATGTGACTGCCATCTCCTAGATCTGTTGTTTCTGACTGCTTTCAGGCTGAGAGGATAGCACTTTTGTGTTGGGATCATCTGTTCCAGTGAGGAACCCCTTTCGTTTCACGCTAAAAGGTTTCCGGTAGCCCTAGCTACATCATTTTTTAGATCTGGAGGTATACAGTGTTTATTTGCAGTTTAGTGTTATTTTCTCTCTGTTTATTTTGGTTTCGGTTTATTTAGCTATTTTTTTTTACCGGATCTATACCTTTCATTTCTGCGTATGCTCTTTGCCTTGCAACTCTATGCTATCTGGGCAAATCAGAAATAGAAAGGAAGAATTTTTCTCATGCGTATGCTCTTTTCCCTGCACCTTAGTGTGATCTCAGAAAATCAGAAACATTGAAAAAAATATTTAGTTTCCGGGTAAAGCTAACTTTAAGCCGTAAAGCTTGCCTTTTTTGCATGCCCGTGTTAGGTTTTGTGTTTTTGCTTTGCAGGGAGAAAAAGAGCTTTCTCAAGCAAGCACGCAATCCAAAGCATCCGTGACTAAAAGAAAACAAAGCCCTCACCCCCCCTCTCTCTCCCTCTCTCTCTCTCTCTATCTTTTTGTATAGCTCACTTGGTTCAAAGCTAATTTAAGAGAGTAGAGGTCTCGGGTTCAATCTCCTTTTTGTTGAAAAAGAAGCATTTTTTTCATTTCCGCACATTCCCGCACTTTGCCGGCACCTTCATCAACTTTTTTTAAAAGGGTCATAACTTCTTCATCCGGAAGCCGTTTTCAGAACCGTTTTTTTTTAACCAGCCTAAGCTTTCGAGATCTTTCCATTGGAACACTTAGTTTCAGCATATATAGCTTCAGTTTCTGTAAAAATGGAAAATTCATGCCAAGTTATCCTTCACAGCACCAACTACTTCCAATGGTGGTCCTACATTGTGGATTTACTTAGAAGTAAAGGACTTTACCGAATAGCCACAGGACAAGAAACCAAGCCAAAAGATGAAGAGAAAGCAGCCAAATGGGAAAATAGGCAAGATCAAGCACGTGGGTTGATAGGGATGTCCATCTCTCCCGATCTTAGATTCCATATTGCTCAACTTGATACTCCTCATAAAGCAATGGAGAAACTTACTAAAGTTTTTGGAATAAAAAATGAACTTAGAGCCCATCAGCTTGAAAATGAGTTGCACATTAAACCCCAATAATTTTTCTTGCATTGAAGATTTCTTGTCCAAGTTCAAGACCATTAGACTTCTCTTGGAAGGTGTTAAGGTTAAGAAAGAAGATAGTGCTCTTATCTATTACATTCTTACTAAGTTGGGACCAGCCTACTTTGTGTTTGTTTCCACCTTCCATTCTACAAGAGAAGCCTTCATTTCTCAAGGACATGACTACAAGCCCCCTTCGTTTGATGCTTTTTGTGATTCTTTAATAAGAGAACAAGAAAAACTCTTACACCTTGGTCTTCTTAATCTTGGAAACTCTTCTAAGAAAGCGTTAACCGCCCAGCAGCAACCAAACTCAAAGATTCCTAAGAAGTCATATCCTAAAAAGAATGGTCCTAAACCAAGCAAGGGTCCTAAGCAATTTCAGCCTCAAAATGAAAAATCATTTCACCAGAATGATAAGGCAACTAAAAACAAAGGGAAGACGACTAATAGACATTGCAACTTTTGTAATCGAGATGGCCACTTAGAATTTAAATGCTTTAAGAAGATGGAAGCCTTGGAAGCAGGAATGAAGAAGCATAACATCCATTTGGAGCACTCTTCAAATTCATCTTCAGGAATGGCACTTTCTGCATGTGGTTGTCAAGCATCTCAGTCTGGATATGCACTAAATGTATCTTCTTCCTCTCATTCTCATGAGTGGCTCATTGATTCTGGAGCTTCTTATCACATGGCCAAAAATAAAGCCATGTTTTCTTCT
>APFE030179164.1:43839-68974 GCA_000404065.3 Pinus taeda
AATCGCACCTTAAAGGAAATGGCTAATTGTATGCTTCAATCTAAAGAACTTAGTCTTAACTATTGGGTAGAAGCAATTAAATGTACAAATTACATACTAAATCGCACTCCTACTAAAGCTTTAAAGAACATCACTCCAGAAGAAGCATGGAGCTCTATTAAACCAGATGTGAGTCACTTTTGTGTTTTTGGAAGTTAAGCATGGGCCCATATTCCAGATGAAAAATGTAAAGATTTAGAACCAAAGAGTGAAAAATGTATCTTTGTTGGATATTCTGAAGATGTGAAAGCATATAGACTTATTCCATTTAAGTCCAAAAATGTTATAATTAGAAGAGATGTAAAGTTTGACGAAAATAAATCGGCCTACGAGCCTAGTTCGGTGCATGTGCCACCTCTCTCTATCTCTTCTACCTTTGAACATATTTCTTGTTCAGATGATGAAAGTGAGGATGACAATCCTCCCCCACCTTCTCAGGATCATCCTTCAGCTCCTTCAGCTCCTTCACTTCCAAAATGGTCCAAGCTACTCGAGATGCAGCAGGTGATCTTGTCAGTGATCCTACAGATCAGCGTTGTACCCATTCTCAGTTTGAAAGAGCCTCTTCTTTACTGGCTCAAGTGTCAGCAAATTATGATCCTGACACCTTTGAAGAAGCTTTAGGCCATCCAGATTGGGACGCTATGAATGAAGAATATCATTCATTATTGGCAAACGATACATGGGATCTTGTTCCTCTACCAAAGGGGCGCAAACTTGTTAGATGCAAATGGGTTTACAGAACCAAGTATGGGCCAGATGGCAAAGTTGATAAACATAAAGCTCGACTTGTTGCTAAGGGCTTTTCACAAGTTGAAGGAATTGATTATACTGAAACCTTTTCCCCCGTTGCCAAAATGAACTATGTCTGCCTTGTTCTTTCCCTTGCTGCCTCTTTCAAATGGGAAGTCCATCAGATGGATGTTAAATCCGCCTTCTTGCATGAATAAATCTACATGGAACAACCTATTGGGTTTCTACAAACAAACTCCAACCTTGTATGTCATCTTAAGAAATCCCTTCTCAGGCAAGCTCCTCGGGCTCGGTATGCCAAAATGGATAGTTTTCTTTTAGAATCTGGCTTTTCTAGGTGTCATTCTAACAATACTGTCTACACCAAGAAAGAGGGCAAGTTTCTTATCATTCTTGTTCTTTATGTTGATGATCTTATCCTCATTGGTAGTGATCCCAACCTTATTAACCATGTGAACTCCAGCCTTAAAAAGAAGTTTGAAATGACAGACTTAGGACATTTACATTATTTTCTCGGTCTTGAAGTCTTGGAATCCAAGGAAGGTATTTTCCTCTCCCAATCCAAGTATGCCTGTGATATTCTACGCTTCTTTCACATGGAAGATTGTAAGCCAGCTCCTTCTCCCTTTCAGTCTGGAGTAAAACTTTCAGTCTCTTGTACTTCCCATGAAGTTGATGCTACCTTATACCGTCAACTTGTAGGAAAACTTTTGTATTTAACCCATACTTGTCCTAAAATTTCCTTTGTTGTTGGCCTTATTGCTCGGTTTATGCAAACCCCACGTGAAAGTCATTGGAAAGCAGCTAAACGAATCCTTCATTATGTTCGCGGTACAGTTCAGTTTGGCATTCATTACAGTGCTGAAGCATCTCCTCTATTGGTTGGTTTTACTGATTCCGATTGGGCTGGTGACCCTGATGATCGGAAGTCTACGGCTGGGTCTGTGTTCACTCTTGGTTCAGGACCTATTACATGGGCTTGCAAGAAACAAGCTGCCATTTCTCTTTCTTCAGCAAAAGCAGAGTATCGTGGTGCCGTAGAGGCTAGTAAGGAAGCCTTGTAGCTTCGTCAGATCCTATCATAGTTTGGTTTTCAGCAGCAGCATCTGACTACACTTTGGTGTGATAATCAAAGTGCCATTCAACTTTGCAAAGATCCAGTTCAGCATTAGCGCAACAAACACATTGAACTACACATGCACTTCATCAGAAAGCTCATTCATAACCATGTTCTTGAAGTGCAATATTGTTCAGCAGATGATCAAGTTGCAGACATCTTCACAAAGGCTCTCACAGAGGTGAAGTTCACTAAAATTCAATTTATGGTTGGAGTTCAGGAAGTTGTCACTAAGGGGGGATAGGCTCTAGTGCCTCCTTCCTTCTCCTATTGTGTCATATTTGTAAATCCTTCAATCCTATCCCAAGTTGTTCTTAAGGGGGAATGTTAGGATATTCTGACACATAGGAAATAGTTAAGTATAACTTGGTCTAGTGTAGAGTTAAGTAAAGTGGGTTTCTTTACTATGTACTTTTGTAACTTACAATTCGATGGTCACAATATGTAGCAATCCAACGGTTCATTCTCTCCTCGGTATTACCGACACTTGATCTGTGGCTTAACACCTGATTGGTCCATGATCTCTATTTAAAGAGCATGGAGGGTCATTTGTAGTGTAACCATTCATGAGAGAAGTTTATGTAAATTTTCATTCTTTTATTAATAAATTGCCTAAAGTGGCCGCGTTGGCTCAGGCTATGGACTGTTTACCTATTTGAGGGTTTTAACCACGTCAACAATATTGGTGTATTGCTCTGTGATCTGTTTGTAAGCGGTGTCCTTTGGTGTTCTATCTGAGGAACTTACCTTGTAAATTCCTACATATAACATTACAATTAGAGAGTTTAATTTTTTTGGTCAAATAAAAAAAAAAGTCAATGACTTATACCCTATAGCATAATAAAACATAAGAAAAAGAAAGTTTATACTAAACTATTTAAGTAAACTTAATATTAATATTATATTATATGTTGGAAGTACTTATCAATGAAATCAGAACTTCTTTAATTACAATTATTTGTTTATTTATTTAGTTGTTTAGTTGTTTTTATATTTTATAAGAGGAATATCACATCAAAGTTTAACATGTCATTTAGGACAATTGAATGTGGGTGAGGACATGCCAATCATTTCTCCCAACCACCTAAAATAAATTCATATCACTATTAATTTATTTATATATATATAAATATAAAGTTATTTTATCTAAAATAAATATGAAATATTTTATTTATAGTTAATATTAAAATAGTTTTATTTTTAAGCTTTTAAAAATGACACGATTTCCACATTAAATAATAAATAACATATTTCAACATAATTATTATAATAAGAATTTCATACAATTATTTCCATGATATGCTAAGACAAATTAAGATTAGAAATATGAGAAATGCTTAATATTATGATTAAATGAGACTTTTTTTTTTGTAAATAGAAGGCAATATATTTCATTAACAAAAACAAGATTTACATTAGGAGTGCAAGCCCAAGCATGGCCATAATCAGTGTGCGGAAAAAATCAACCATCATCACTTCCCATACTCGTATACATATCCAAAGAAAAACAGAAAACATCAACCATCATCACTTCCCATACTCGCATACATATCCAGAGAAAAACCAATAGGAAGTACTTTCAGTTAAAACATTAATCAACTGCATAGCCTAAGCCCATCCACCATTTCAGACAAAGAGATACATATCAGGAAAGACAAACATTTCCTCCCAAAAAACAAAAGGAAAACAACCTATATAGCTACAAAAACCCAGCTGCAGGCATAAAATTTCTTGCAAACCCACCAAAGGTTGGCATAGAAACCGCAGGTGCGTCACTATGCCCAATTTATTGTACCAAAGCTTTGAAAAATATCCTGTAGAATTTTCCTGTAGATTCACAAGCTCATGTAATTTACTAAAACAAGCGACAAAAATCTACTTCTACTCTTTATAGCGGAAGCACATAAAGATCGAGCAAACAATAATTGACAAGAGGAAGAACATCAAGGGCACATAACACAATAAATATCCGGGGAAAGCCACAGCTCAAAACTCCACTACTATATTGTATTAATCTGGAATATCAAGATGAAATTACAATGCTTGTTCTCTCAAGAACAATCCCAACACTCAGTAAAATCAATCTCCAACTCATAAGAAAGCACGAGGCCAACACTTAGCCAATTCACAAGCTCTCCAAGTCCCTATTTCCTTGTGACCTTGGTCAAAGAATTTGGATGAATACAATATGATTTGCTCAACCTTGAACTTAACCTTCACAAGTATTTCCTATCCTCCGCTTGATGACTTCCTTTGGCCAATACTTAGCCAAATTTCCAAGCCTCCAAGCTTCTAATTCTTTGCCCCATTCCTAAGAGAATTAGCTCGTATTTAAAGGGAAATTCTTCATCCAGAACTACACAGTCCAAAATTAGGTCCTTCTCTGATTGCATGCACCATCTGTACAACTCAGAAAATTCTACAACAAATAGTACATTGTCCCTGCAATCTAGTCTCAACTAGGTCTTTCTTTGATTCAACATGCATGAGTATATGATGAGTGAATCTTTAGTTAACTAGAGTAGCACTAGTAGAGTTCATTAATGACACCACGGTTGTCAACTCACTATTAGTTCCTCAAATAGTTTGGAACTAATTTAACTTAACTTAACTCAGTAAATTGAGTTGTCTAATTACCACTCACAATTAACTCATACTGGACTCCTATAAAATAGGGAGTACACATGACGACAAAAAGACTTTCAACTCGAAATTCCTAAGTTAACTAAGTCAACTTAACTTAGTTAACTATTACAAGTTTCTATAAGAAATAATTCGATTTTAATTCTCAGTTTAATTCAAGGACAAATTAGACTGGAATTTCTGGATTCTATTTTTATCATTTATTGTTGCTATTTTCAACACTCTCTCTCAACAAGAAAGGAATTCAACTCGATCTTGATCCTGAACCTTTGGAATGTTCTGCATGCAACACTTCTCTCTAGTGTTGTTGTTCCAGAAACTCCAAAAACAAAAAACATCCAACCTAAATCAGAATGATGCCTCTGTCATCAATGTCTCTGACTTTTATTGCCTCTGTCGACTAAAAACTTTGCGCTTATGTTGACTCTGCCTTTTTGCACTGTTGTCAACCCTTCTCTATGCTTCTTCAATATCTGACTACTCTAGCCTCTATCACTTTGATCTCTGACTACATCAATCCCATTGATTCCTCCTGCTACTATGTACTTTGGGCTATTGTAGCAATGTACGATCAACGAGATAAAACCACTCAATGGACCCTGCCCAATTTCAGCCCTCTTGGGACTATCACTTTACATCGCCCCACCTCACACATGTAGGTATGGCTACATTGGATCCCTCTGCCCACCTGACTCGAAATTTCCCCTACTGGAGGTCTCTACATGACTGGATGCCTCCACTCAGTCTCCTCTAAGCTTCTCCAATTGCGGCTTCTCCACAATTGTCTGAGACTGCTTCTGAGACTCCTTCTCTGCTTGAGTGGATCTCTCCACTTGGTCTCCTCTCAGCTTCTCTAGTTGTGGCTGCTCCACAACTTTCTGAAGTTGCTTCTGAGAATTCTTCTGGGGCTGCATGTTGAGAGGTAATTTACTCTCCCTGTCAACCACTAAGTCAATAACTTTTGACTTTCTCCTCAAGGCTTTACATGCATCTTGAACCTCAAGAGCATACAGATTCTTGGCCCGTGCACCAATCTATTTCACCTATCCCATGGTGATGTGTCCAAGGAAAACCTTTCCCTTACTAAAAACCACATCGTAGCCACGGTCTTCCAATACTGCGACTAAAACAAGATTCTTCTTTAGTCTTGGAACATACATCACAACTTTGATCCTTAGAGGGGAGCCAGGCTCCCTCTGAAAGGTAACTGTATTGATCTCGGTAGCTCTATACCTCTTGTCATCTCCAAATTCTATGCTTTGCTTGAGGTCTTTCTCCTCAAAATCACTAAAGAGATCTATATTCCCTATCATATGGAATGAGGCACCGTTGTCTAGATACCACATACCTCCCATGGAAGTGTCAGCCATGCATGCACTGAGAGTGAAATGAAGTTCAAATTGTGAAGCTAGAGCTTCACCTACTACCACTACTGTCGGCTCCTTCTTGCTTGCTTTCTTCTGTGGTAAGTTCTTAGCATAGTGCCCGTGCTCGTGATAGTGAAAACACTTGACTTTCATCAACTCCATCTTCTTTCGTCCCTCCTCGCCTTAGGACTTCTTTCCCTTGGCCCACTTTTCCTTATTCGCTAAGGAAAAATCATCTTCCACTTCCTTAGAAGAGGTCCCATCTCTGGTGTTCCTCCTGATATCATCTTGCATCAAATCTGACCATAGTCATTCCTAATCTGGCAGATTCTCCCCACCATTGACAAAATCCTAATAACTATGCCAACTCTTTGGGATTCCAGGAAGAGAAGTCTAACCATATCTTCCTCAGAAACCGTGATTCCAACACTTCCAAGTTCATCGCGACATTGAGTGAACTTGGTCAGGTATTTTGGAATAGATTCGCCTGCCTCCATCTTGATTTTTCGGAGTTTATCTTTCAGTTCCAACTTCATTTTGTCATTGTTATTCTGGAAAAGGTCCTTCAATGATTTCCACATAGCATGTGGAGTTTCCTTCCCATGGAGACTCGAGACAATGTGGTCTTGAACTCCCTCAAGGATTATCTGCCTTGCCCTTGCCACATGCTTCTTCCATTCAGCCAGATTCTGAGCATCCGATGCTGGTGGCTTAGGAATATCTTGATCAATGAATTCCTTCAAGCCATTATCCTCCAACACGGTCTCCATCCTATCCTTTCATGTTATATAAATCGATCTGCCATCCAAGGCATAGTCGAGCTGTAAAATGTAGAATGCCATATGTCGATTCTGAAGTATGTATTGGAAATTCGAATTTCACCTGTAACCCAAAACTCAAAACTTCAAAATCTCCTCTAGTATATTGTTCTCAACTCCAATACCATTTAGATATTTCTACAAATCTAGCTCTGATACCATGTAGAATTTTCCTGTAGATTCACAAGCTCATGTAATCTACTAAAACAAGAGACAAGAATCTACTTCTACTCTTTACAGCAAAAGCACATAAATATCGAGCAACCAATAATTGACAAGAGGAATAACATCAAGCGCACATAACACAATAAATATCTGGGGAAAGCCACAGGTCAAAACCCCACTAATATATTGTATTAATCTGGAAAATCAAGATGAAATTACAATGCTTATTCTCTTAAGAACAATCCCATCGCTCAGTAAAATCAATCTCCAACTCATAAGTAAGCACCAGGCCAACACTTAGCCAATTGACCAGCTCTCCAAGTCCCTATTTCCTTGCGCCCTTGGTCAAAGAATTTGAATGAATAAAATATGCTCTGCTCAACCTTGAGCTTAACCTGCACAAGTATTTCCTATCCTCCGCTTGAACAATTCCTTTGGCTAATACTTAACCAAATTTCCAAGCCTCCAAGCTTCTAATTCTTTGCACCATTCCTAAGAGAATTAGCCTATATTCAAAGGGAAATTGCTCATCCATAACTACACAATCCAAAATTAGGTCCTTCTCTGATTGCATGCACCATCTGTACAACTCAACAAATTCTACAAAAAATAGTACAATGTTCCTGCACTCTAGTCTCAACTGGATCTATCTCTAAGTCGACATGCATGAGTTTATGATGAGTGAATCTTCAGTTAACTAGAGTAGCACTAGTAGAATTCATTAATGACACCACTGACTGTTAACTCAATATTAGTTCCTTAAACAGTTTGGAACTAATTTAACTGAAATTAACTTAGTAAACTGAGTTGTCTAATTACCACTCACAATTAACTCATACTAGACTCCTATAAAATAGGGAGAACATACACATGACAACAAAAAGACTTTCAACACGAAATTCCTAAGTTAACTAAGTCAACTTAAATTAGTTAAATATTACAAGTTGCTTTGAGAAAAGAATTCGATTTTAATTCTCAATTTACTTCAAGGACAAATTAAACTGGAATTTATGGGTTTTATTTTTATCATTTATTGTTGCTATTTTCAACATATCCAGCAAGAAAAGGTACATCAAGTTGATATATCAGAGCCATTGCAAAGAACGTCAAACGTATAAAAGGACCAGGAAAAACATACTACAAATCCATGCTCATGCCAAACAAATGTGCACACCTCCAATTCGACCATATTGCTCAATGTATTTCCATAAATGAGAGCCATACAAACATCAGCAAATTCATAAACATCTTGACAAGAGAAATCCAAAATTGTGATACCATATTGTAGTCTTAATCAGATGAGATAAGCGTAAGGTTTGGAGTACTATCAACCAGTGGATCAATTAGGTCTCTAGGAGGGTCAGTGAAATCCCCCGAGGCAGAATTAAGCACCACATATTTCTCCACACGAATCAAGCAAGAATCAATATCATTGAGGCAAACCTAATACTCTATAAGATGTTCTTAATGTCCTCCAATCCAGAAAAAACATTATAATTGTCAACTTGTTTTTCCTTGAATACTAGGCCTAACAAATTATCCATATGTTTGCATAGATAGAGAATGCAGGAAATTCAATCTCTCTTTTTGAAATCTTCCTGGGTTTGGCACCCATTTCAGACCATCTCCTCCAACTTCGAAGTCATAATGAGAGGGACGATCCCCAAACTCTTTGGATGCCAACAACAAAGTATCCCTATGCACTTCAAGAGGGAGTGAATCAAAATAAGAAGCCAATGAATCTCAAGAAAATGAGCAATGATGTTTAACCCCTACATGGGCAACACCACCTCTTCTACTCGCCATTCAGTAACGAGGATCCATGATAGCCAAAAGAAGAGAACAATGTAAACAACCAACGAGAGAACCACGACCAACAAAACAAGCAAAAGGACAAACCACCACTCCTTCGAAACCCAACCAAAATACAACAATGTCATCCCCTAAATTCCACAACAAGGGACAAAATTCAAGGACAATGTTCAATTATTCGCACACTAAAGGCATAAGACACAGAAAACCACTCCAACAAGACACCACTTCACAACTAATGAAAACCCAATAAGCTACAAGCCCAAACCCAATTTGTAAGACAAATGACTGCATAAAATTTGTGATGTCAAACTTGAGTAAACAATTGAGGTCCATAATTGGAGAAACATAACCCTAATTCACCAACACAGGGATAGGTAGAGTCTTACTCAAGAAATAGCTTCTCAAAACCCAAATTACATAATGAAACTCCAAATAGGCAAATAGAAAATTCTCCGCTTTAAAGCCCCACAGAAAAGTGACCAAGATAATAATAGCGACAAACCAACACTAGACATGAATAAGAAATACATGTAAAATCATTATCCAGGAGGGGTGAATTGGAATTAACAACCACCAACTCAAAGACCCGTTCTCTATTGCGTGTGAATATAAAACGAAAAACATTGACACTCCATGCTCATTAACATGAAGATGATCCCAAATAAGGAAACCTCTTTATCACCAGAGCCTAGCTCCTCAACAAGTAACCCAAAGAGAGTAACAAGCAGTCCAGAGTGTGTGTATCTCACTACACCATAAAACCAGAAGTGGGCAAGTCAGGATTTCACCTCACCTCCACTACTATACACAACATACCTTTGTCAACCCAAGTCCACTCTCATGCATTTATATTGAAAGGATGTCGGGTGCCAAACCCAAGTCCACCCACCTACTCTGTGCCACACCATGATCAAACAATGACAAGTGTTTACCCATCCCTCCTTCCTTGGGAACGTTGTTCCCATCCTAGATCACACCACATCGGGGAAGGAGAGTTATATTTAATCTAATTTATTGTAAAAAGAAAAATATAATGTAATTGGTTCACTTTACATTAATATTTTGATAAAATGATTCTTTTATATTATGTAATTAGTATTTTCAATTGAAGGATTAAGCAAGCATTTGTAAAGGCATTTTAATTCACCCTGGTGACTCCATTTTGGCATTATATGAAAAATCATGAAAAATGGCTAGTCCCAAAAGAGAGAATGTTCTTTGATCTCCCTTCAATAATTTTTTTTTTTTTGGGCAATACTGAACTAATTATATAGAAAAAAGAAAAAGATATATACAAGAGGTCGAAACCTCTGAGAGCGTATGAACAGCTCTCTGTCAAGTTTTCCAACCAAAATTTGTGATTACAGGCTTTGACAAAGTGCCTATTCTCACAATTACAATTCCAGTTTGCAGAATTAAACATAAAGACCTGGAATTTTAACAAAATGCATAAACAAAACAAGGATGCCTGTTGAAAGAGGACACGCGTTGAAGGTACTCCAGGCGTCCCGGACTGGGCACACATAACCAAAACCAAAGGCAAGCTGAGCATAGGGGCAAGCACGTTGCTTCCCGAATGGGGCACAGGTGGCGCACGGAATCAAGGCCATAGACGGCTGAGCGCAGGTGGTCATCGAACCAAAAAACCAAAGGCAAAAAACGCTGGAAAATACCTTAATCCTTCCTTTCCTCTGTTGTCGCCTGTTCTTCTGCGTCCTTCTGCTTTGCAGCTAGCTGCTCTGCTTCCCATTTAGCTTCCTCCCGTTCAGGATCAGGCACACACTCAATTTCCATCCCAGCCGGAATGTCCTCGAGCCGCAGAATTCTTGGAGGGAGGATGGGATACAAGCGACCTCTAAAGAAGCGCACAGGCTTCTTGTCTTCTGCAGGCAGCTTCTGAGCTTGGGAATCCGTCTCCTGGTGCTGGGCCGAGTTGGTAATTTCCATATCGATAAGACTACATATTTCGCAAAGGGCTTCATGCTGCTCCTCAGAATGCACATCTGTGTTTTCCTCTTCGAGCTTGCTCTGAGAGGAGGGTTGGTAGGAGCTTTCCTCCTGGCTTCCGCTCTGAGAGGAATTGTTGGAGCTTGGCTACAGCTCCTCAGAAATCCCCTTACCCTTACCATCTTCGTCGTCTTCCTCCGTAAATACCACAGTAATTAAGGTGGAAACTATAGGCTTGTTAGTGCGACGGATGAATTTGAACTTCATCGTCTGCACCGAGTTATTGGTATCTGAGTTGGAACCGTCAGAACCAGGGGAGCTGGGCGAAGCATAAGCCAACGGGGAGACCCGCCGTGGTCTCTGAATGCCACTGCCACCAGGGTTCCTGCCATGACGCGGCGAAGCATGTCCTCGAAGAGGCATTCTGAACCTGCCGAAATGTAACAGGGTTTTCTGAATTCTACTTTCCGTGAGAAGACATGACAGAAGGGACCAAATCTCACGCTGCTCCCTGCCTCTGAAGCGACTCTGCTTCGCTCTTACACTCCCCTTCTCTGCCCACAAACCCACATTTTCTTGCAGAGAAGAGCCGAAATTCTTTGCCTGTTCAGACAGGCCTATCAAACTGAAATCCCCGCGCCCAGACATTCTGGCAGCTTCTACCTTAATTCCTTGGTAGCTCGGGCGATAGGAATGGCATTGAATGCCATTGAATGCGCGTTTAATGAGCTTCATTAATCGCAGGTGGGATTGCCTTCGTCCCGATGACTCCTCGTGGCGGTCACGTGGCTAGCTCCAAACAACGTGTCACCCGCATCCGGGTAGGCCTTTGCTTCTATCTGCATATCCCTGTTTATGATTTCCTGGAAGGTTGCTCGCTCCAATTCTGGAACAATAACCTGTGGGGATCCTTCCTGGTGCTCCTTGCCTTGCTCTGCCCCTAGATTGGCCAGGAAGTCAGCTGCTCTGTTCCCTTCCCGTCTGGTGTGCTTGAATGAAGTGGCTTTGTTGTTCTGAAGCCAAGTCTGTAGAGATTCCAGTCTGGTGGCTATCCTCCAACTCCTACTGACCTTCTGGGCTGTAGAGCCTTGCTGAATTTTGGTAGCCATGTTAATTATAATTTGAGAATCTCCTTCCACTATGAGGGGGATGAAACTCTGATGGTGAGCGATTTGGAGTCCTTGCCATAGTCCTTCCAACTCAGCTGCATTGTTAGTGTTCCATCCTATGGATCCACAGTAGACTTTAAGAGGGATTCCCTGAGAGTTTCTTATAATGCCTCCATATCCTGTTATGCCTGGATTGCCTTTGGACGCTCCGTCGAAGTTGAGAAGATAAGTATTTTTAGGGGGAGGAGTCCAGTTGGTGAGCGTTTTTTTTCCCTTCGTGACAGAGGTACCTTGAGCTGAATTGGGAGGAGTGATCTGGAATTGCCAATTGTTCCATATTGCCTGCTCCTGATTGTTTGAAGGAAAATCCTCTTGGGACCAGTCTTTGATCGATAGAGTTTCCTGAAGGTTCTGCTTGATGATGATCCAGACTTGCTCCAGATTCATAGCCTGATCTTTAAAAACTCTCCGGTTTCTTTCTTTCCAGACTTTCCACATTACTGTACCTGGAATGATTTGCCAGAGAGTATTGAGAATATTACATTGATAGGGCTGCTGTGGCCAAGATCGGAGTGTGTTGTTTATATCACCCTGGACTCTAACTTCCTTCTGGCAATGAAAAGAAACTTTCTCCCATATCCTGCGACTGAGGGGACATAGGTGCATAAGATGTGCTGCTGATTCCTCCTCTATTTTGTAGTTAAGGCATATTGAAGGTCCTGCAAATTTCCTCTTTCTGAGATTGTCCCAGGTAAGAGTTCTGTTGTGCAACAGCAACCAAAGGAATGTGGAGATCTTCGGCCATATGGGAGGTTGCCAAATTCGCTCCCATATTTTATCTTTGATGTATTTTCCTTTTATGATAATGTGGTAGGCTTCTGTGGATGTGAAAGTTCCTTTCTCTGCATATCCCCATCTTAGTGAGTCTGGGCCGTCCTCCTTTATTATTTTCCTCTTTTTTAGCTCCGCTGCTAAAGCTGTTTGAACCTCCGCTGGGCCATGGGGTAAGATAGCGCTGACTTCCTTCCATTCACGATGATCAGAGGTGTTATTAGTTGTCCAGAATTGATTGATCTTTTCTTGTTGTATGAGATCCTGATTGGGGATGTCTTGAATGATGTTACTTATGCTGGGTAATTGTTGCCATGAGTCTGTCCAGAAGCGTGCAACACATCCACTCTTGACTTCCCAAAAGCTATGATGTTGTATGAGGTCCCTGTTGAGAATTGCTGAGTTCCATATAGCTGAACCTTTGTTGATTTCTGTCATTCTTGCTCGCTCCTCCAGAGGCAGATTGTTGGCGTATTTCGCTGTCCATATTTTTTCCCATTGGGTATCTGGATATGTTAGCCATTTCCACCATATTTTTGCGCCCATGATCTTATTACTATGTTCAGGATCCCGTAGGCCAATTCCTCCTCCAATTTTTGGGAGGCATGCTTTCTCCCACTTAACCAGTGCCCATTTCCTGTTTGGACCAGAGCAGCCCCATAGGAATTTTCTCTGTAATTTTTTAATAGCTTTAAGGACCCATTTTGGGGCTACGAGTATGGAAAATAGGTATAGTGGCATTGATTGCAGGACAGCTTTAATTAGAACCATCCGACTGGCCATATTTAGTGATCTATGAGTCCAAAGAGTTAGTTTGGCTTCTAAATTTTCCAAAAGGGAGGTCCATGAAGAATGCTTCCTGGCATAAGCGAAGAGAGGTGCTCCGAGGTATTTGGAAGGCAGAGAGGCAATGGAAAAACCGAGAATCCGGGCAATGGCTCGCTGGGTGGTTGGCTGTGTATTGAATAAAAAGATCTGGGATTTGACTGAGTTTATGAGGGTTCCCGAAGCTTTAGAGAAGAGAAGGAGCAGAGAATTTAGAGCGCGGGCTTCTTGGACCGAGGAGTAGCCAAAGATCATGTTGTCGTCAACAAATTGCTGTGCGAGACAGTGGGGGCTTGGTGGAGGGTGATGCCTTTAAGATCTTGGGATTGAATGGCATTTTTAATACATCTACCCAGGCCTTCCGCCATTATAATGAATAGGAAAGGCGAGAGGGGATCCCCTTGTCTGATACCTCTGGAGGCACGGAAGGTTGAGGTCGGAATGCCATTTATGAGGATTGAGAAGAAGGCAGAGGATATTAGGCTACTGACCCATCGTATCCAAGCATTATCAAAACCAAAAGCCTTTAAAACCTTTTGCATGTAATCCCAGCTTATGCTATCAAAAGCTTTTGAGAGGTCGATTTTGAGGAGCATACCTGGTTTTCTTGATTGCTTGAGGGAATTGATAATCTCATGAGTGAGAATTATCCCGTCCGTAATTTGACGCCCTTCCACATAGCCAGACTGTTCTGTAGAGATGATGAGAGGAAGCACTGGTTTTAATCGTGATGCCACCACCTTCGATACAATCTTGTAGATGATGTTGCATAAGGCTATTGGTCTGTACTTATCAGGCTTGTTGGACTCCTCCGATTTAGGTATTAAGGCGATGAAAGTTGCATTTAGTCCTGGGTACATCCATCGCATGCTGCGAGATTCTTCTACTACTTGCCAAACTTCCCATTTAATTAGTTCCCAGAAGTAATGAAAGAAGTTTGACGTAAATCCATCAGGGCCTAGAGCTTTACCTGCCTTGAGGGAGTTGGCTGTTGTTTCCACTTCCTGAAGGCTGATCGGCTTGAGTAGCAGGGTGTTTTGCTCCTCTGTTATGAGACGTGGGATGTGCCTTGTGATACCTTCTATGGCTTCCGCTCGATTTATGTTTGGCTCCTTACTCATTTCCTTGAAGTGTTGTATAAATTCTTGTTCAATCTCTTCGTGGGTTTCCACTTTTTCTCCCTGAGCATTGATGATTTGTGATATATGATTTCTCATTCACCTTTGGACAGTCGATTTATGGAAGAACTTGGTGTTTTTCTCTCCTTCCTTGAGCCATCTGATTCTGGATTTTTGTCGCCATAAGACCTCCTCCTGTTTCTCCCTTTCTAGAAGTTTGCTTTCCATGTCTTGTTCTTTTTGTACCAGTTCTTCTGTGCGGCCCTCTGAAATGATTTTTTGTTGTGTCTGTTTTATCCCTTGTATAATCAGCTCTTTCTCTTTTAAAATATGGCCAAATGTGTTTGTGTTCCATCGTTTGATTTTTCTTTGAGCATCTTCAGCTTTTTTTGGAATCTTGCCATTTTTGTATGCGCAGTTGGGTTGCTATTTTGCCATGCCTTCTGAATGAAATCCTTGAATTTTGGGTGAGAAAACCAGAATTCTTCAAATCTAAATGGTCTTTTGATGCTATTTCCTGGCCGATTCCAATGCAATTCTATTGGCCAGTGGTCATATCCAGAGAATGGAATGATGTGCGCTGTAAACTCTCCTCCAAGATGGACGGCATTGTCGGATAAGAGAAATCTATCCAGGCGGGACGCGATTTGTAGAGAGGCGGCGCGCTTGTTGGTCCAGGTGAATAGGCCATTAGCTGTGGGAATATCTATCAGCCAGTTATTTTGAATGAAGTCTTTGAGTAAGGTCCCATCTCTGTTAATCCTGCATCTGCCTCCTTTTTTTTCCTCTGTCGAGGCTATCATGTTGAAATCGCCTCCCAGAATCCAGAGCGGATGTTGCCTACCAAAATTGAGCTGAGATATGTTTTCTAGGATTGCTTCTTTCTGGGGACCTTCTTGAGGGAAGTAAACATTAGTTATGTGGCCATGGATGTTTGTGCCCATAATATGAAAATCTGCCTATATGAAATTTTTGCTTGCATGTGTATTATTTAGTTGTATTTTCCCTGCATCCCAGAGGATTGCCAATCCTCCAGAGGATTCTTGTGCATCTACAGTTGTGACTTGTCCTCCTGGCCAAGCTGTGGCTGCGATTCTTTCCAATATTATCGAGTTGCATTTTGTTTCCTGTAGGAACAAGATGGTTGGTTTGTCTTCCATGATCAAATTTTTGAGGAGTTTTCCTTTCCTGGGGCTGTTCAGCCCTCTAATATTCCAGGAGATCAACTTCATTGAGAAGTTTTGGGGTTGGTGTTGAAATATTTGGTGAGTTTGGCATATCTGCCTGACTCCACCAAAACTTCTCCAATCTTGATTGTTCTTTCTAGAGCTGTCTTTCTGCCTCTCTTTTTGCTGTCTTTGTATATAAATTTACCATCCCATTGGCTGCCTGTCTGGATTCCAAGTGAATATTTCTTCTGAGCCTTTTTCAGAATTTCTACTAGATTGTCAACTTGTGTTTCGGGGATTTTATCGAAGTTACCTGTTTTGCATGCTAGTTCTAATCCGAGAAGGTCCAGTTCCCCAACATCGATTGTTTCACTATCGTCTTCCATGAACTATGCCTCTTGCGTGTTGCCTTCTGCTTCCTTTCCTTTATCCTGTGTGTGGGATGGGTTATCTATCTCCATATCCGGGTTGGACCAGGTCTCTGTGACTGGCTTTTTTTTTCCGCCTTCTTGGTTCTTCATTGATGTTTCTGGCTGGTTGGGTTTGAATGTTTTTGAGTTCGATCCGGGCATTTCCGGTTGATCTTCTTGCGCTAACGTCTCAAAACTGTTGCTTGTTGACGGTTGAGATTTCGCTGTCGTCTCTGTCTTCCCTTTTGGAGTGGCTGGAGTCTTTTTGTGTCCACGTCTTCTGTTTGTTACTTTGGTGAACCCATCCTGAGTTTGTGGTTCTTGTTTACTTGGAGCATCAGGCTTAATATTTAGAGGGCAGTCTCTGAAGAGGTGTCCCAGAGTATGACATCGCCTACAGCGAAACGGGACGTGCTCATAGTCTAGGACCTGGATCCAATCTTGGTCTTCATGAAATAAGCGTATTGTGTCTGGAAGAGGCTGTTTCAGGTCCATATAGACACAGATTCTGGCATAAGAAGCATAAGTGGTGTATCACACAGCCTTTGTTTCTTCAGCCACTTTGACGAAGTCACCCAGCGCTGATCCAAGGGCTTTTAATGAGTCTTCCCCCCAATACTCCCATGGGAGTGAGTATAAGCGAATCCAGACTGGAGCATAACTGAGATCTTCAGTATCTGGGTTGAATCTAGCCTTCCATTCTCTAAGGAAAAGCCCTGCCAAGTTGAAGAAGTAAGGCCCGCCTTCGAATACTCTGTTTCTATCTTCAAGACAGTTGAAAATGGCTGTAAAAAAGCCTTTTGGCCCTATTAAGAGGGTGATTTCTCCCTTGGGCTTCCAAGTTTTGTTTATCCAGTTTCTTAAAGCCCTTTCTGTGGGCCAAAGTCCCATAAATTTTCATATAAGGGCATGGTCTTGCATAAACTGTATACGGGCATTTATACTATGGCCTGGTAGTTCTACTTCTGGCCTGTGAGCTGCCACAGGTTTGCAGGTGGAGGATCTTACCATATTAGCTGCATTTCTGTTGTTAGTCGTAGTTTCCTCAGCTGTCGTGTTGTGGTCTGAGACGTCATCAGTACAATTAAAATTTTGGATATTTAAAACTGTGATTAATAGTACAATGTATGAAATTATAGAGATTAAGGCCAAAAAAATTAGGAAGACCTTCATTGCTAGCTTATCATAGAGCTTGCTTTCTTCATTTCCCATAATGGTGATTATGCTTATGTACACTTTTCAATATGATAATGGAAAAAGTTTTGCTATTTAATTTTAAAAATTAATTGAAAATGGGCTATGATAATGTTGCACAAACATAAATTTGTAGTTGTTTAGTTATATGGAGGTGTAATGCTCACAAATTTGGGTTTATTTTAGTTCTTCACATTAAGGTATCAACAAGTTGAGAGAAATGAACCAATTAAACCAATTTGGAGAGTGTGATGACTTGCAATAAATACTTCATAACATGTCATTGCTAACTTTCACATTGCTCTATGTTGTTTTAATTGCTTTAGCCTAACTCAATTCTTCAATTAGCAATCTTTTCAATAAAATTAATATTTGTAATCATCAATAGTAATTGAAGATAGAACAATAAATGCAATGACAAAGGAGACAATCAACAAAAGACACCAGATTTGGTCAAAGGCTAGGGGAAAACCCCACAAGGGGGAAAGCCCTTTGAAAAATATTCTTCTATTAGATTGTCATAAAATGTTTAGTAGAGAGTACAATGATCCCAATACAAAATCATCCAACAACATTAACCCAACAAAATTCATAAATATTTTTATAGCATCAATATATATCGGAGACAATTTTTCTTATCTGCAGTCAACTTCGGTCTTATGTCAAAATTTAGCCCTAGAGCCCAACCGCGCAGAGGAAGAGTTGTGCATGAAGTTGAGACCTTCTAACCACACCCTTGAGCCTAATAGCCTGTAGTTAGAGTTGAAAATTTCCTTTGACGAGCTTGTGGTCAGAAACCAAAACCTTAGAACACATGCGAGCTCCATACCCTATATTTTCAGACCTGTGCGAACCTCTTTCCTCAATCCAGCCTCATGCTTGCGTGAACGAATCAATGAAGAACAGAATATGATGATTCTTGGTGGGGGTCAAATGAGCTTGAGGTCACTTGTATTTATAGGCTTCCAAGGGTGACCATTTCGTGTTAGGGATGATCTGTCCAAATGTGCATATGTGGACTTTTCTTCATAAGTAGATTTTCCCTTGTCCAAATTGAGCACTTCAATATTAAAAATTTGTCCTCTCGAAAAGAGGAATTGATCCCCATGGTTGGAATTTGTCACTAAGCTACCAAATTAACACTCCCTCTCATCTAGGGATAAATTCCAACTACATTATGTCATGTGTATCTTGTCGTCATATCATGTCCCATCTCTCCTCAACTCTATCTGCTATAGCATTATCGAATCTAAAGAAGAAGGATTTGGGAGAATTAAATACCACCCTCTATAATGTCGGAGAGCACATTTTAATCTGAAAATAATATTAGGAAGCACATCTCAGCCTGAATCAACATCAGGGAGCACATCTCAATGCAAAATCTCATGGGGGAGCAAAACATCTTCAACCCCAAATCAAGCAATAGGTGAAATAGGGGAGAACATCTCAACACATCATATTTCCCACTAATCTTACCAACAATGACCCTCAAGAGTCATGTGGTAGAACACCTCCATCATAATCAAATTGGGGTGTACACCCCCAAGTACACTCTCAAACCATTGGCTAAACGAGGAGTGGTAATCCCGATAATCCCAACTTATGGGTATGATGAAAAATGGGGTATACTCTACAAAGACCAAGATAGGGGAGCAACATCTCCAACCCTATGGATACTGGATAGAGGAAAAATATCTACAACCCTATTGTCTAGAGATATCTCAACCCTACGAGCCCTCCATCTCAGTTCCTCACCTTGGGATCTTAGACAGGGGGAATAGCCGGCTCAATGTTCTCGATCAATGAATACCCTTATCATAAAGGGTCACATCCAATAGTCTAAGCTTCTATTTGAAGACCAAGAAATTCCCTTGCAGAAAATCCTTGGTGAGCATATCTGCAATCTGCTTATTTGTCGATATATAATGGAGTCTAACGACTCCTCTCTGTACCATGTCTTGAATGTAATGATATTGAATCTCTATGTGCTTGGGCTTGTCATGAAATACAAGATTATCTACCAGACATATCCCACTATTGTTGTTGCAATATATTGTTGTAGTGTCTAGGATTTGCTCAAATAGCTCTCTAAAGAGCTTCCTCAACCAAACTGCTTCACAGCTAGCCATGATAGTGGAAATGTACTATGCCTTGACAGTAATGCTACAGACTTCTGCTTCCTGCTCACTCAAGATATCATGGCAGATCCATGACTAAAACAACATCTAGAGGTACTCTCAATCTTTTCGACAACATTTCCTGCCCAGTCAACATTAGTATATCCATGAAGTCGAACATCTTTGGTAGTGTATCTCATACCAAGGGTGATCATCCCATGCAAATATCTCAAAATGTCTTTAGAAACAATCCAATGTGCATCGAGAGGCTCAGTCATGAATTGAATCAACTTGTTCACTACAGAGCATATGTATGCACGAGTGTTCACTAAGAACATCAGAGCCCCAATCAAATATCTATACTTGGGTGGATTCACCAAGTCAGATCCTGCAACTTCTCCACATAACTTCTTGAAATTCATTTCCATCGGTGTTGGCAAGGACTTGCATCTGTCATTCCAAATTTCTCCAATAGGTTCACAACATATTTTCCTTGTGAAAGGAAAATCTCACCAGGCCTTTACCACACCTTAAGGCCTAGAAAGTAGTTCATGAAACCAAGGTATTTTATCTCAAATTTAGAGGCTAACTCCCTCTTACACTCAATCATTAGGGGCTCACTGCTTGTCAAGAATAGATGGTCAACATATAAAACCAAAATCAACGAAATAACTTGGACTATCTCGAAATAGAGGTTGGGATCAACATTGCTTCTTACGAATCCCAACTTCACCAAATAACTGTCTTTGCAAGCATACCATGCTCTGGGGGCTTGCTTCAAGCCACACAATACCTTCTTCAAGCTATAAACATGTGATTTTTGATCCTCTACTTCAAATCTCTATGGCTTCACAATGTACACTTTTCTTGTAACATGCCATGGAGGAATGTTGTCTTTATGTCCATCTGATGTAGGGTCCATCCTTGAAATGCGGCAAGAGAAACTATTGGACGAATGGTTGTATATTAAGCCATAGGTGCAAATATGTCATCATAACATTATCCCTCTCTTTGATTGAATCCTTGGGCCATGAACCTTGCTTTATATTTTCCAATGCTACCATCAAATCCATGATTGATCTTGAATAAATAACCCCATATTTCCCCTTCAGTCTTGACATAACATTGCATACATAATTTTTCATAATAAACTCATATTATTCAACCATATCATCCTTCCAAACTTGTTCTTTCACGACTTCTTCGAAGGTGGTAGGTTCGTATTGAAGCATAGTGCTCATGGATGCAACATATCCTAGGTACCTTCATGGCTTCTTGCTTTCTCTAAATGATCTTCGACTGAGAACTCATCTCTCATCATCATGTAATGTGTCACGAAGCCAAAGTGACCTCTTCCTAGTAGGAGGATCAAATGGAGGAGGGTCTAAGGGATCCATTGGCTCCGTGGGATCATCAACAATGTCTCTCTCAGATTCAAGCATGGAAGTACCATCTAAAATATCCAGATCATCATTCTTCTTCTTAAGAGGAGGAGGCAGAGGAAGGCCCCTTTCTTTCCCAAGGAAAACATCTTCATAAAATGTTACATCCATGCTAATTTCAACCTTCCTTTGACTAGGAATATATATTCTAAAAGCTTTAGAATATTCACAATATCCAACAAACATACATTTTCTTCCCATGGCTTCCAGTTTGTTTCTTTTTTCCTTTAATGCATGGAAATATACAGGACAACCAAAGATACATGTAATATCCCTCCCCTTAATAATAAATAATAATAATAAAAATAATAAAAATACAAAATAATAATAATAATAATATAAATAATAAATAATATTAAATAAATCACTCAATAATAAATAATAAAAATAATAAATCATAAATGTTAGATAATAAATGATAAAATAAATATATACAAAGAAAATAAATAAAAATAATAAAAATAAAAATAGTAATAACCATATTAAAGCTCTAGATAAGAATAAATAAAGAAGGAAACTATAAAAAAGAATGAAATAAAACAAGAAAATGAAACTATCTAAAAGAAAGAAATAAAACAAGAAAAAAAAAAATTGCATGTAGACACATGGAGTGTGTGCATTTGGTTTCCCTTTCAATATTGTTCTATTTAATAGATGGTGAGGAAGATGAGAGGCATTCTTGCATTCCATCATTCTGACATTCTGTCTTTCATTCTCTTGGGAGAATGATGTTCTAAGACTTAGGAGTCACTGGCAGTAGTACATTGACTGAGGGCTTGGGGGTGGCTAGTTGTAGCAAATCCTTGCGTAATTGAGCCTATGGTTGGGTGGAGAGTCATCCCCAAAACCTTGTTGCGATAAGCCTACTTCTACCACAGGTAAGCACAGGTAAGCAATTGAAATTTGTCACCAATTAAAGTGCTATAAAATAGTGAAATCTCTTCCAATTCACAATGGATAAACTTTGATATCTTAGTACCTTTAGATGATCATTGTTCAGTAGCATCTGCTCATTATTTTACTGTTCAATTTGATCTAAAAACATAGAGATAAAATTCCTTGAATGTTGATCATACTATTCACTAATTGGGTTGGATTTTTGTTCTCATTTTCCTTTAAGCGATAGTAGTTGCTTGGCATTTCTCTGGTCTATTATTGCAAGAACATGACTCTCTCAATATGATCTTCTCATAGATTTAATTTTGCATTGCAATTGCCATTTAGATTACATGTATCTGCAAGACTTAGCAGGTGGATTATTTCTTATGATACTATGATTATATGGTTAATGCATTGGTTGCATGTTGGGTGGGATGATTCACAGAACTCCACAAATGGGCCGAGAGGGCCAGTTTATTTGATGATCTCGCGCGAGTCCATACACACGAGGGAGAATAAGTAACACCATATGGGTTGGGGACAAAACTCAATCAACACTACATATGTCAGTGGTTCCTTCGTCTTGTGTATAACTCTTGATGGATAGCTCTTGAAGAGCTATGGGACCATCTTGAGGAGGCCAAGTGCCTGATCTTCTAGGCTAGGTGCCTGTTATTAGATTGGGATGCCGAAGTCTGGAAGGGATGTAAAGGACTTCGATGCCTGGGGCTGTGCGCCTTTGTAGTTGTGGAGGGAGTGGGCCAGCCTTGCGAGATGCTCGGGTTCATTGAGTACCAGATCGGATGCCTCCCTTGGGGCAGATGAGATCTGAGTTAGGTGCGAACCTTGGGGCCAGCCTTGGACTAGGATACAGACTGGGTCAGGCTTATGTCTGGTGCCGAAAGTGGGAAAAATGGCAGAGATTCCTTGAGATTTTCCGGGGTGTTGGGGACTTTTGGTGCTTGCTAGTTATACTTAGTTTATTAGTTTTAACTCAGATATTTATTTTCCTATAAATACAAACGCACATCAGTTTTGTTTTAAAAGTGTATAAGCAGAAAAGAAAAGCAGTTCTGTTTTCTGTGTGAGTGTAAGAGATTTAGAACAACAGTTCTGTTTTGTACTCTGAGAGAAAAGAGTGAAGGTTAGAAGAACAAGAGTAAGTCTCTTCTGTAAATGCACAGCAGTGTTGAACCTGCGATTTTCTGAGATAGAGAAAATTGATTTGTCGTTACACCGAGTGACTTGACGTCAAAACTCACGTTGCTGCAACACCACGATTAGTGTTGGTGCAACACCAAATCCTTTTGCTGCAACACCAAGTCCAGAAAACGAAATTTACAGTTTTCTGTGCAGAAACAGAGTATTTTTGTGTTGTTTGTTTGTTAAGAAATTTAGCAGAAAATTCCATCATGATGATGGTTTTCTTACATGTTGCAGAAGTATATTGTAGAACAATCATGAATATGATATATGCACGGGTTTATATTTTTATTAATAGAAACCAATGTTTTTTTCATATTAGCAAAAAAAGAAGTTCATCCATAGACAAAAAAATCTCTTTTCAAACTAAACATCCTTATATTACTTGTACTTTCCTTTACATATATATATAAAATTACCAATAATCATGCTCCAAGTGACCATGAAGAAGATCGTCATCCTCAAGTCAATATACTCCATTTATGGAAGTAATGTTGGCAATCAATCTGAATATATTATTATTTTAAGCCCCTACTATTTCCTCTCCTTTGGATTCATGGGATGGTTGGTTCGTTGATAGTGGTGCTACTCATTATTTCTCTGGGTATAAGGAAGTTCTCTCTAATTTGGTAGAGAGAGAGTAGAATTTGAAAATTTTTCTTGGAGACAACTACACTAATTCCATTAAAGGCTTTGGGTCCTTCAAATTCCATTTGGAGTTTCGGGAATATATTTTTCTCCATAATGTGATGTATGTGCCAGGATTGGAAAAGAATTTGGTATCAATATCTACTTTGGAGGACAAAGGGATGAAGGTTGGCTTCATTAGGGGAAAATTTCTTACTTGGCCTATTATATCACCAATGAGAGATGCATTCACATTGGGAATGATATTTGAAGGACTCTACAAGGTTACTGGAAGGCCTCTTCTAGAATTTGTCCATGATACTAATCATTTAAGCAAGTTGTGGCACTGAAGATTGGCCCTTTTACATTATGATGCTCTTTCGAAATTGAACAAATTAGGAGTTTGGAATTCCCGATGTTCAAGCCCAACATGATGGATTATGTGCAGGTTGTGCCAGTGGAAAGAAGAAAAGGGTACCATTCCCCTATAGAAAGAACAAGATAAATGATGTCATCCATCTCATTCATTCCGACTTATGTGGTCTGATGCCCATACATTCTATTGGTGTCCATCTCTACTACATCACCTTCATTGATGACATTTTAAGAAATACATGGATATATTATTTGAAGCACAAGGATGAAGCTTTCAAAATGTTCAAGGAGTTCAAAGCTTTGGTCAAAAATAAAATAGGGAAGAAAATTAAATCTTCATGTCCGATAATGGTGGTGAGTACATTTCAAATGAGTTCATAGATTTTCAGAAGAATGAAGGCATCAAGAAAGACATGATTGTGCCCTATACTCTTGAGAAAAATTGAGTAATTGAAAGAAAGAACAAGTCTATTGTAGAAGTTTCTCATGGCATGCTCCATGATCAAAAGTCTTGAAAGTTCTTTTGGGGAGAAGCAATGAGTGTTTTCTTATATGTTCAAAATAGGGTGCCTCATCAAGAATTGGACAACAAGACCCTTGAAGAAGTGTTCACAAGCATCAAGCCTGATTTTGGTCATCTCTGTATTGTAACAACCCAACATAAATATCTAATTAACTTATTAACATTAAATTTAAATCACAATGGCACTTACCTAACCAAATAAATATGTAATGAATTAACTAAATTCAAGCTATGAATAGTTCTTACCTGTGCTTACCTATGGTAGAAGTAGGTTTACTGCAACAAGGTTTTGGGGACGACTCTCCACCCAAATATAGGCTCAATTTTACAAGGATTTGCTACAACTGGCCACCCCCGAGCCCTCAATCAACGTACTATTGCCAGTGACTCCTAAGTCTTAGAACACCATTCTCCCAAGAGAATGAAAGATAGAATCTCGGAATGATAGAATCTCGGAATTTCCTTCTTTTTGATAGTTTCCTTGTTTATTTATTCTTATCTAGAGCTTTAGTATGGTTATTACTATGTTTATTTTTATTATTTTTATTTATTTTCTTTGTATATTTTAATATCATTTATTACTTAACATTTATGATTTATTATTTTTATTATTTATCATTAAGTGATTTATTTATTATTATTTATTATT
>APFE030179168.1:12575-40880 GCA_000404065.3 Pinus taeda
ACAATTACTTATGGATATGAAATGGTAACCCTAAAATAAGGTTGGTTTTTTTTTCCTTTCCATCTATTATTTATTTTCAGCAAACTTATGAAGATGCATCTCATTCTTTTAGATTAATTGATAATTATAATAATCTAAATTCTCAATCTATATGCTATTTTGACTTTAGATCATCTTTTATCAGTTAAATATCATATATCTATTTATATAATTTAAATAATTGAATTTAAAAATAATATGAATTTTAAATTATGTACATAGTGAATTTGTGTATTTATTGCATATAGCTTTTATAGTAATATTTGTAATCATCTTGTAATTGGGAAGGAAATGAATCTCGGTGGGAAAATAACAACTGTTTTGTCCACCCATCTAAGATAATCTTAATAGACATAATAAATTTGTGCATATGTACATATTTAATTTTAAATAATTGAATTTGAAAATTACTAGAAGGCATTTATAATATGGTATTAGTAACTAGGCCTAGAGTATTCCCTAAAACTGCTTTTGCTTGCTAAGAGCTCGTCTACATCAAACATAAGGAAATCGGTTAATGATCCAAAACCCAAAGGCATCTAGCAAGAGTGAAAACCTGCTCCCTTATGGACCACCAATAGGTAATTCCATGTGGTGTGGTTTTCCTTGAGTAACAATGATGAATCAACTTACATTTTCCTATAGCAACTAGTAATGGTTTATGATAGTTTTTTCCATTATTTAAAAGAAAGAAAAAAGTATGGTATTGGTAAGATATAATATTATCTTGATAGAAGATGGTGTTAATTATCAATAGGAAGAGTGACTAGTGATTTTAAGGGACTTGACTAAATTGGAACCTATGACCCCCCATTAATAACATGCCTTTGGCTAATTACCCAATTGAATTAGGTAACCTGTTGGGTTGTATGAATTTTAATTATACATCAATATATATTAGTTATAAATAATTAATTTTTTCATCTCTTGTTATGATTCAAATGCTTAGAAAGCTAGGAGTACACACCATGTACACAAATTTGAGTGTGGAGCACAACTCCGAGATAGATACAAGAGATAATTAACATAATAAATTCTTAAAGAATAAAAGAACCTCCTTCAAATACTCGAATACATTCATACATCCAAATCACATGTCCTCAATAATAACTACAAATCACATGTCCTCAATAATAACTACATGATCTCTATATATATCTATTCACTCAGTGCACATGTGGTTATTTTATTATTAGTTGGCCCATTACATATAGATTTACACGTTAGATGTATATGTAACCTCATATATGCCCCCCTTAAGGTCATGTCATAGTACCCTCCAAAAATCTTTGTCCTCAAAGCTCTGCAATTAAGAATGTTATATGCAACGAAAATGAATAATAAGATTTCCTTCTATTTCTACATTCTTCTTGCCATTGATGATGTTCGAATCATCTAAGCTCAACTCTTTTTTATCTTAATCCTTCATGGTTGGTTGTTGCATAATTTTCTTTCATTTGATTCCATGTAGTGGTGTTGTGACTCCTCTGAATTGTAGTATTTGTTGGTCTTTGATAATATCCTATTGCATAATGATTTTGTGATGCCCTATTCCATGAATATTGATGAGTATTCTAATTTTTTCCTTGATAATTATAATATTGACATTTTTGTCTTCCATAAAATCTTTTCTGGTAATGAGGATGCCGATATGGTTTCATATTTGATGGTTTTCCTTCATTTTGCATACCCATTTCATTTGTTTTCTTTTTAGAGATAATAGCCTTCTCTATCCTCTTTGCATGGCCTTTCACTACTCCATCATTGGAGATAATACCATTATGTATGAAATGCACATCCTGTAGATGGAGTTCAAATTTGTCAAGTACTTTTTGGCAATCTTAAATATTGTCTTCTTTCTCCTTTTGAAGTTACAATGTGAGACCTTCTATCAAATTCCGACGTCCTTCAATTCTAGAATGCATTTCAATTTTTACCTCATCCATGTCTAGGGATTCTTGATTCTTCTTGAAAGTTCCCTCCTCATGTATTTTGGTAGTTTTTTCATCTAAGATCCTTGTTTCTTCACCATTTTAATAATGGTTATTTTATTCTTCTAAATATATTGACTTCATCTAGTAGTTTTTTCTAACAAGCCCCCTCCCACATTTCCCTGCTTTTTGCAAGAACATTTACCTGTAAATGCTTCAACTGCTCAAAACTAGTAACCTGCTAGTCCCATGAATGATTTGACCTCATCGACGTTCTTAGGAGTTTCCCACTCCATGATAGCTATGATATTTTATGGGTCCACTGGCTTCCTTAGAAACAACATGTCCCAAGTAATGAACTTCTATTTGAATTAAACTACACTTACTAAACTTGGTATACAATTGATTCTCTCTCAACAATGTCAACACTACTTCCAGGTGTTGTACATGCTCTTCCTCATTCTTAGAGTATACAAAATTTCATCAATGAATATTATCACAAACTTGTCCAGATAAGGACACAACACAATATTCATCAAACACATGAAAGTAGCCGGAGCATTAGTAAGACCAAACAGAACCACTATAAACTCATAATGCCCATACCTAGTATGGGATGGTGTCTTGTAGATGTCCTCTTCTTTGATGCATACCTAATGATATATTTATCTCAAATCAATCTTTAAGAACAATGTTGCTTCCTTCAACTAGTCAAACAAGTCATCAATCCATGGTAAAGGATACCCATTCTTAATCGTCACCTTCTTCAACTGCCTATATATAATCAATACACAACCTAAGAGTACCATCCTTATTCTTCACAAACAACACTAGTGCACCCCAAGGTGATACACTTGGCCTAATGCGTCACTTATCACGCATTTTCTTAAGATGCAATTTTAATTCCACTAAATCTAGAGTGCTCATCCTGTAAAATGCCCTTGATGTTGGTGCTTCTCCTAGTACCAACTCAATAGAAAATTCGACTTCCCTATGAAGCAATAAATATGAAATATCTACTGGAAATACATCTTGAAACTACCACAAAAACATATACCTCTTCAATACTTCAACATCCTCAACATCCTTCCCTTTGTCACTGGAAACATGCACTACAAATAACACACACCCTTTCCTACAACTACACTTTGCCTACATAGTTGTAACCATTCTCACTGATGTAGGCTTCTTCTTACCCTAAAATATTCTCTTCTCTCCATCATCATCCAAGAATGCAATAACATTCTCATAGCAATCTACCTTAGTCATGTTAAGGTACAACCAATCCATACCCAAAAGAATATTGTACGAACCCAAAGGAAGCACATTTAGATGCACTGATGTAGGCATACCATTTAGCTCAAATGCACAAGATCTCACCTAATGATGAACTCTTTTTTAGTATCTATAGCCAACTGCACCAACCAAGACTTTGCATGCACTTCTTTACTTAAGCCATGTTTATCCACTAGGTCAGGATTAACATAACTATAATTAGATCCAGGATCAATCAAAATGGAAACAAATCGATCACAGAGATTACCTTCCATCTCAATAATGGATACCTATTGATCTTCCTGCTTGTTATCAAATGTTTCATAAATTTGAGGAATGTTATGACAAACATGCCTAACAATTTGTGCCTCTTGAGTACTGTAGATCTAAGGTCTACCACTCTGATACAACGAACAAGCCTTCTTGCGATGATCTTTCCCACATACCCAACAATGCAATAATTCTCTACCACTACCCTTACTTTGTTGTTCTCTAGGTTTAGATCCATGTCCCTTCTCTATTGTGATGAACTTCTTGTAAGGGGACACATTCTCTTTCTCACCTGCATCCTGAGGTCTTTCCCACTTCGAAGGCCAATTTCCTTTGGTCTTGTCATTATGTTTCTAGTCATGCTTAAACTCATTCTTGCACTTCGACTACTCATAAAAGTGGTTCAACTTCCCAATGAATTCCTCTAAGGACGAAGGCTCATCATACTCAATCTGATCCTTGAATTATAATGGTAGTCCACTAATGAATCTCTAAACCTTTTCCCTCTCATTCTTGAGGTAAGGCACATACCTTAATAGCTCAAGAAATTTAATCTTGTACTCTTCATCTGCCATAGATCCCATCTTCAATTCATAGAATTCCTCATTCTTTCCATCATAGTATCTCTATGACAAGTACTTCTTCTTGAAGAGTCTTTTGAATTCATGCTAACTCAAATCCTCTATCTTGATGCCTCTGACATGCTTCACATCTTCCCACCAAATGTCTTCTTTTCCCTTTGAGACTAAAAATAATTATCCTGGATTTCATGTTCTCTATATGATCATGCAACTCAAAGAACTTTTTCATTCCAAGAAACCACTCTCATGCATCTTCTGGTTTCTTTAGCTCTCTAGAAAATGTAGGAGGCTTGCCTTTCTTGAACTCATTTGGCAAGTATCCCCTCTCATTCCTCTTGTAAGGATGATAACAATGATGAGAATGATATATATCTAAACCAGAAATAGATTAGAACCCATAACCACTACCTCTTCTATCAAGTGTATCCATCCATTTGCCACCTCTAACCATGTCATCCTCATCTAACTTGTGCCCTCCATGAGACCTACTACCATAAGCCCCATTAATCTTATCCTCCTACCCATAACTGATTCATGGTTATCCTTGCCTCTGTAAATTTGATAAACTATGAAGGATGAACACATTGACCTTTGTTTGCTTTTCCTGTGCCTTGACAAGTTTTTCATGTGACTGAATGATTATGTCATCATCCACCTTGCAAATTTTGATGTTTGTCTTTAAACTTTTCAAGGTGTCTACTATGTCACAGGATTACTCATCTCTGTGTTGCTCATATGATCTATAAGGAGAGTCACGTGAACTGTAATCCACCATTATTCTTGTCATCTCTGGACTTCTACTTCTTGCAAACATACCATCTCAAATAACTAAATATAAACATAGTCCAACATACCTCAGTGAAGTTCAGGGGAGACTATCTCGTCTACAAAAATCATTCAAAATAAAATATATATATATATATATATATATATAATATATATATAATAGACATCATGCATGTTAACACTAACTGCATACAATGACCTCATGCACAACAACCATAACCATGACAATGCATGCATAACAACATGCATTTAGCCCATCTAGTCCAAGTGTTTGAACCTAGAAGCTTTGATACAAATATGTAACATTACCCCTCCCACATTTACTCGCTTTTGCAAGCCCAACGTGTAAATGTGAAGTGGAGTGCCACTACGACATGACCTAAACTCCCTGCTCAAGTTAAGAAAGTGGGATTTACAAAGTGACCACTTACTGACAACTCACACCATCTCTCAGAGATACAAGACACTCAGGTGCCAAAGAACCACCCCAGGTGACCAAACCCTAAGCTAAGTCTCCTTTTCACTAACCTAGGCTCCCAACGATATGCATGATGAGGCCTAGGTGTAATTAAAGGCCCCCAGCCGCATGCACAACATTGCCTGACTATAGTTACAGCCCAAAATTTCTAGTTCAGAGGGTGCAGTCTCGAGATATAAGCCACAATTCTAGAAAAACCTCCAGACCACTGCCTAGAACTGTCTGATATTTCTCAGGATGATAAATGACATAATGAAAAGACTAAACATACAAGCTTGAGTCCAAAACTTAACCTAGACTAACCAAAACATACTAGACATTTCATCAAACACATGGTAAACATGTAATATACAAGTCATGAATGCATATCTAAGTGTAAATATTTTTTCTTTAGTTGTGAATCACCAAGAAGGTCTAATTCCCTCTCAATTAGGTGCAACCACACTAGTTATCCCATGCAATTCATCAACCATTCTTCAACTTATGAAGTATAAAAGATCCATAACTAAAACATGTTATAGAACCATGCCTATAACCAACATATAATAAAAATGTTAACGATGGAAGAACAACCATCAAATCCTCGTAATAACAAGTATAAATAATCATGAGTCACAATAGGAAAATAACTCTTATTAACTTATCCAAAAATTAACCAAGTCAGGGACTTCCATGTACCACCCAATGATATATTGAATTGAACCAAATATTTATTTTAGCTAATCAAACATGTGCTATATTCCAAGCATGAATGTGGGATCTCATGGGATAAACAAAGACATAATCAACCAAGGGAATCTAGAGGTTAAACCACCTCCACCCTCAAAATATTGCGATCTCACCAAAACTGGTCAAGATATTGCAAAACCAAACCAAGCTCGGATGCCTCAAAATTCCTTCACAATACCTTGAGGAATTTTCCTATCTCCACCCACCTATCGAGGGCTTCCCACAGGAAACCATCTTTGGCCCCAACCCTTGGGAATTTTGGTGAGACCATCTCACCTAGTTCCAAAATCTTGCACAATCAAGAGCTCAACCAAGAAATGAATTCCATAACACCATAGCTATCCAGGAAATGGAAAGGAAAGTCTGAAACCATTGTCAAACCTAAAAACAACCCATGCCAATGACAACAAATGAACCAAATAAACTAATGCATGTATTGTGCATTCACATATCGACTAGGAAATCACACATGTGATCTATTACATTCAAAATCTTACCACTAAAGTTGCTAATCCAACCTTCTCATTACTTTCCTTACTTATCCTTTAGCTTCTTTCTCCAATCCAAGTGATTTATCAAGTGCTCCAAGAATGCTCCAAGATTTCTCCAAGTGTGCAAGAGTATGAGAAAATAGAAGAGAGCTCCAAAACTAAACTGAAAAAAAGTTGAGAACTGATCCTTAGAAACCTTTTTATCATTGAGGCATCTATTTTCTTCATTTTCCTTAATTTTACTTCTAATTTCCCTCTCATGCAAATTTGTGTCTCTTCACCTTCCTTTTCTCATATTTTTCTTTATTTCGTAAATCAAATGTCAATTAATGCCACTTTTCCTTTTCTAATCTCCTTAGCCATTAATCAACCAAAAGTTATGTCCACTATAGCGATTTTCCCAACATTTAACTTGGAATACGTGTCCCATGACCTTGGACTTAATTTTCCATTATTAACCGTTATTACTGAACTTTTAAATTGAGGTTGTTACACATTTTATTATGGTTTCATAATCTACATATTTCTTCATCTTTCATTTTCAATGCATCCTTTGAATGATTCTTTTCACACTTCCCTTTCCTATTCTTTCCTTGTTTTAATTGTTTAACGGCCTTAATGGGTGTTTCATTAAGGTCTCATATTTTATATAGATCATCACCCTTGTTTTTAATCTCTTTTTTAGCTTCTTTTAATCTATATTTAATTTTTCAAATTACCTTGATTTTTGTATACTTGATCATTTATTTGTGAATAATATTTCAAACACTTCCCAAGTGAAATATTTTCTATTATTAATATTCAACCACCACTTTCAAGCTTCACCAAAGAAATAATAACTAGCCTCAAAAGGAGTCAAACCATGTTCATTGACCACTCTAAACCATTCCAAATATTGAATTCACCTTTATCTTCCTCTCTTGTAAACATAGGTACTACCATTGACCTTTAAGTGAGGTCAAACATAGACCATCAACTTAAAACTCAATATATTATCAAGAATGAATCAATATAGATATTAATATTTTCCCAATCTAAAATATTATTTCTCTTTCAATTTTTTTTGAATCACATCGATTAGATATCCTGATCAAAATCTATGATAGTTTGAAGTTAATATATCTTAAAAAACCCTATTCTAAAGTTTGTCCTTCTAGCTAATGTTTCTTCATGTGTATCTCTACAATTTCAACCCTTCTAAGTCTAAAATATTGGCTTATAACACCCTAATATGTCTTCTTTGTACTCCAATAAGTTTGCCCAAAAATTTAAGTTCGAAGTGAAAGTTATGGTAATCTTCCCAAAACTTGTTAATTTTTGGCCCCTCACTGAGAATAAACTTGTGCAATGTGTTGTTTCTACAAGATTTCAAATATGATTCCGAAATTTTTATTTGAAGTAACTTTGTATGTCTTGCAGACCCCTAAAAAATTTCATAATATGAAACTTATTTGGAAAAACATTACAATGAACATACCAAGATGACTCGTTTGAAACTAATTTTTGGATTAGTCACAAACACTAATTTCCATAGGGTATATCTCCAAAATTATAATGCAAAAATGTCTAAAAGTTTTACAATTGATACCTTCATATGTATCCACTTTCTTTGCAAAAATTTTCTATCTGAATATTCCAAGAAAAAAGGTTATTGTGAAATTTCAAAGATGACTTGTTTGAAATTGATTTTTTACCTATTCCAAAACGTAATGTCCACAAGGTATATATTCAAAATTGTATTGAATTAAAATCTAAAATTTATACCACAAGTACTTCACAATTTGAAAGTAGTTTAATAAAAATTTTGATGTCTGAAATGGTCTAGATAAAAGTTTATAGTGAAAATTAAAATATTATTTGTTTAAGACTAATTTATGGATTAGTCACAAACCATAACTTCCATAGGATATATCTCCAAGATATAATGAATCAAAATATGAAATTTTAACCACTTATAATTCGACATGACTCCTCAATATCATAAAAATTTCATGATCTAAAACTTTCCAGAAATAAGTTTATATTGAAAAGTCCAAGATGACTTATTTTAAGAAACAAAGCCCTATAGATATAATACCACATGTTATTTTCCAAATACTTAGCAGTACATAACATGTACACAAATGTGAGCATGGAGCACAACTACAAGATAGATAAGAAGGATAAGAAACACAATAACTCCTTAAAGAATGGGATAAATATCAAATCATTATTGGGTCCACCCCCAAAAAATTATTAGAAAAATACCAATATTATTGGGTGGCATACCCAATAATGGTTGGGAAAACCCAAGGATGGTGGGTGGACCCACTCATGGTTTTGCGCATGATGGTTTTTCCCATCATATTTTGTATATATATTCAAGGGAACTACGCTATGTTCTAATCCATGGTTAATGGATTGGGGTTTATGAGTTCTTCATTATATATATAATGTATTGTAACATTTGAAAGGAATATAATAAAAAATTAATTTAGTTTTCCTACTTTTGGTTTCCAAGAGAAAATTCTATACAGGGTTAAAACCTACAAGATGTAGATTTAAAATTCCTAAGAAAGGGAAGGGATCTAAAGATACTCCTTCTCTTGTTTGATTGTGTTATATTCTTTCCACGAATAGCCCACGTAGTTAACCGGGGGTTAGAAGGGGGCGAAGCCCCCCTTTCGTTGCGTTGATTGAGTAAGCGGGGGGAAGGGGGGGGTCACAGGGGTTTGAGGGGTGTAGGTAACCCCACTCTAATGGGTTTGGGGCAGTGCCCCAGAAAAATTTGTTCTTGGGCCCTATATTAAGTCGGGTGGACCTAACTATGGTTTGTGCATGATTTTTTGCACATGGTTTTGGACGCAATGGTTTTTGGTCCATGGTTTCGGATGCGATGGTTTTCAGTCCATGGTATTGGATGCTTCAGCATGTTTAAATATGTATTATAACATTGAAAGGAACATAATGAAAAATCAAGCTGGTAGTCCCGATTTTGGGATCGAGGGGAAAATCTTTATGTATATGTGTTTTATGTGTTATGCTCTCACATTGTTTATTTTCTGTGTTTTAGAATTCTTATGCAGGTAATTTCTGTACGAGGTTAAAACCTAAATTTGTTATCAGAGTTGTTTTGGCTTCAAGGGGATGCCTTTTTTGCTTAGGGGCTTTGCTCAAGCCTGTGGTAGACTCTGTTCAGTGGGAGATCTGCAGGATTGATTATGGTGGTGAAAGAGGATGGCAAGCAATGGAGATATAGAGATCGAGAAATTTAATGGTCAGAGTTTTAAGTTGTGGAAACTCAAGATGGAGGATCTGTTGGTGGATAAAGATCAATGGATCGTGGTAGATCCAGGTACTAAACTAACATGAGTGTCTGATGAATAATGGAAGAAGCTGGATCAGAAAGCTAAGAGCACAATACGATTGTGTGTCTTAGATTCAATATTGTTTAATGTATCAGGGGAAGCTACATTGAAGGCTTTGTGGGACAAGTTAGAGACTTTGTACCAATCTAAGTCTCTGGTGAATAAATTGTTCCTATGGAAAAAGCTGTATAACCTGAGGACGAAAGATGGAGACTCGGTGACCGAGCATCTGAATGCATTTATATTGTGGTAAGTCAATTATTATTTGTTGATATTAAAATTTCAGATGAAGATAAGTACATCAATTTATTTTGTTCTCTACCAAATTCATGGGATAGTCTGGTTATTACAATAGGTAACAATACAACTGCCTTGTAATTTGATGAAATAGTCTTATCCTTGCTAACAGAGGAGATGAGATGGAAAAATATGGAGAGCCGGAATGGTGATGCCTTGTCTGTATGAGGACGGTCCCAGAACAGAAACAAAAATAAGTCATCAAGTGGGAGATCAAAATCTAGAGGGAGATCTAAATCTGTAGAAAAACCTGTAAAGGTGGTGTGCTGGAAATGCGGAAAGGAAGGGAACTAAAAAAGGGATTGTAAACCTAAAGCTCCTAATAAAGGAAAGGCATCTGATGATTCTCCTTCTGCAGAGGTGAAAACGACCTCAGATGAAGGTGGGGATGTGTGCTTGGCTTCTTCAAGTACACATGTAGATCATGAGGCATGGTTGATTGACCCAAGTGCATCCTTTCACTTCACTCCCCATACAGAGTGGTCCTACGAGTATGAGAAATATGATGGTGTTGATGTCTTCTTAGGGGATGACAGGAAGGCTAGAATCATTGGTCACGGAAAAGTAAAGTTGAAGTGGCAAGGTGGAAGGGTTAAAACACTTCCGAGTGTTCTGCATATTCCTGCATTAGCTAGAAATCTGATTTTTGTAAGCAAGCTAGGTGATGCAGGTGTAAAAACAGCGTTCGATAAGGATACCTACAAAATGGTTCGGGGAGCACTAGTATTGATGCGGGTAGTTTGGATTGGAACTCTATACAAGCTGCAAGGTAGCACTGTCATTGATGGGTGCAACAGTTTTGTGGTTCCTGAAAGTGGAGCAGAACATCTAGTGGTCTCTGGAGAAAAAACCATGCCGTGGCATCAAAGGCTTAGACATATTAGAGAGAAGGGCCTTCAAATACTTCATGGCAAAGGTATGGTAGAAGATATGAGTAATAGCTCTCTGGATTTTGATTTCTATGAAAATTGTGTATATGGAAAGTAGAATTAGGTGAGTTTCCCCTCTGGTGGTAAGAGGGTGAAACATATATTAGAGCTTGTGCACAGTGATGTGTTTGGACCTATGAAGGTTCCATCACTGGGTAATTCTGTGTACTATGTATCATTGATAGATGACTTCTCAAGGAATACATGGATATATTGCCTTAAGAAGAAATCTGAAGTCTTTGATAGGTTTAAGGAATTTAAGGCTCTGGTCGAAAACCAGACAGAGAAGAAGATAAAGGCGTTGAGGAAAGATAATGGTGGAGAGTTTTGCAGTAAGGAATTTGAAGAATTCGGTAAGAAGTGTGGTATAGCATGGCCAAAGACTACTCCATACACACTTGAGCAAAATGGAGTTGCAGAAAGAATGAATAAGACATTGATGGAAAGGGCAAGAAGCATACTCAGTGGTGTCGGGTTAGGACAAGAATTTTGTGCAGAGGTGGTGGAGACAACATGTTACCTGGTCAACATATCACATTCATTAGTGTTGGAGGATAAGACTCCATAAGAGGTATGGACTGGTAAGAAACCCTCTCTTTCACATCTAAGGGTATTCGATGTGATGCATATGTACATGTTCCAAAGGAGAAACAAACCAAGTTGGATAGTAAATCTAAAAAGTGCATCTTTATTGGGTGTAAGGATGATTTAAAGGGTTGTAAGCTTTGGAACCCAGTAACAAGGAAGGTTGTGTACAACCGAGATGTGGTGTTTAGAGAGGTAAAACATATTATTAAACATAAAGTCCAACCAAAGGAACTTGAGAAGATAGAGTTTGAGCTTAAAGAGGAAGAATCAGACTCTACAATAGAGGAGGAATCAGAAGATGAAGAGCCACAAAATCTGGGTGTGAGAAGATCAGTTCGAGAAAGAAGGCAGCTAGAAAGGTATAGCCCATCTGCTTTCTATTCAAATTTTGATTTATCTATTACTGATGATGATCCCAAAACGGTGAAGGAAGCAGTAGATTCAGAGGATGGAAAACTCTGGAAAGAGGCCATGGTTGATGAAATGGCATCTTTGCACAAAAATGAGGCTTGGGATCTGGTGGAGTTACCAGCTGGAAGGAAACCCATTGGTAGCAAATGTAGAAGGAAAGGTGGAGAAATAAAAAGTTTGGTTGGTATCAAAAGGTTATTCCTAGGTGTTGGGAATTCATTTTGGTAATATGTTTTCTCTTGTTGCCAAGGTAGCTTCTATTAGATTACTTTTATCTGTTGTTTCTCCTTTTGATTTTGAGGTATAACAGATGGATGTGAAGACAACATTTCTTCATGGGGATCTGGAGGAGGAGATCTACATGAAGCAACTTGAAGGTTTTGTGGTGAAGGGTAAGAAAGAGATGGTATGAATGTTAAAGAAGTCTATGTATGGGTTAAAACAGTCACCAAGGATGTGGTATCAGAAATTTGATACATTTATATGGGACTTGGCTTCACCAGAAGCAAAGCAGATCACTGTGTGTATTTTAAATTAATTGGTGACCATGTTATTTGTTTGGTCTTGTATGTGGATGATATGTTGTTGGTTGGAAATTACAAAGAAATTATCCAGGATTTGAAGACCCATTTGTCCTCCAAATTCGACATGAAAGATCTTGGTCCTGCAAACTATATTTTGGGCATCGAAATTAAAAGAGACCAGGAAAAGAAGAAGATTTGGTTAAACCAAAGGAAGTATGTCGAGACAATACTGCAAATGTTTAATATGAAAGATAGTAAACCAGTGAAGTTTCCTATTCCTGTCGGTGTGAGGTTATTTGTTGAACAGTGTCCCAAGACACAAGAAGAGGAAGAGGATATGTCTCATATTCCATATGCAAGTGTAGTCGGTAACCTGATGTATGCAATGGTTTGTACTATACCAGGAATTACACATGCAGTGGGAGTATTGAGCATGTTTATGTCAAAACTAGGGAATGAGCACTGGACAACAATGAAGCGAGTTTTTAGGTATTTGCATGGCAATAATGATTATGGTTTGTGCTACCAAGGAAGACCAAGATTGGATAGGGTGTTGGATATTCGTGGCTTTGTTGATGCAGACTGGGATAGAGATCTAGATCAGAGAATATCTACAAGTGGGTATGTGTTTAACCTATTTGGAGGTGCAATCATTTGGATGAGTAAGAAACAATCTATAGTGGCACTATCAACTATAGAGGCAGAATACATGGCAGCCACTCATGTAAGCAGGGAAGCAGTTTGGTTGTAGAGATTGTGTTCAAGTATGGGGTTACTACAGGGAGCTATAAGGAAAATAAAAAATAAACTTAGATGAAGGAGGGTATGTGTACTTGTTTTCTTCAAGTGAACATGTAGATCATGAGGCATGGTTGGTCAACTCAGGTGCATATTTTCATATGAAACCCCATAAGGAGTGGTTTTGTGACTGTGAAAAATATGATGGTGGTGGTGTTTTATTAAGAGAGGACTCGATGACTAGAATCATAGGATGAAGAAAATTAAAGTCAAGGATCATGGGTGGAAGGATCAAAACACTCCCTAGTGTTATACACATTCTAGGATTAGCTATAAATTTGAATTCTACAAGCAATATGAGTGATGCATGTATAAGAAAAATGTTTGAAAACAATACTTGCAAGATGTTCAAGGAGTAATGGTATTATTGAGGGGAGTTTGTATTGGAAATATATTTAGGTTGTTGGGAAGTATTGTTAGTGATGGGTGCAATGATTCCATTGTTCCTAAGAGTTGAGCCAAAGGTTTATTTATGGCTTAGATACTTGAATTTTATGGATATAACAAAGCCTGTTGTTGGCTTCAAAGTAACGCCTTTGTTTCCAATGGTTTATATGGCCTGGTGAGTCTGAGAGAGGCACACATGGTGGCTTCACTCAATGAACCTCTGACATATCACATGTGTTCATGGAATACTAAACAATACCCTTAATTTGACTATATATTGGAAAATACCTCTAAAAATCACACTATTTAACCCCTACCAATACAAACCCAATATACCTTTCCAATTAAAAAACCCCTACTTTCACTAGATATTGTACGTATCCATTTTTTCATTAACTTTCAACTTTATTTTTTATATTTGCCAATATAAAAACCCTTTACCCCCATTATATTCTCAATATATTATGTCATTTTTTTCTCAATATATATCCCCAAATATGAACATGTGTGGTACGGTATTGCTCCCCCAGTGAAGCCCTCATGGAGGCACACAAATATAATGACAAGAAGAAAGTGATTTCAATGGAAGAACCAAACAACAATGGATTCTTGAACAATGGAAACACAAAGCATGTGGAGTCTAGATTAGATTCATGGTGTGGTTTGCATTGCTATGTGATGTGTTGAAGGGCATGTAATCCAGGCTATGCAAGGAGGAGGCCTAGGTGTAGGAACATGGAACTAGAAAATCAAATCAAAGGCCAGTGTGCATAGGTTCATAGGGAGAATCAACATGAAAGTTAGATATGGAGAGGAGAGCATTGGGAAAGAGGTTGCCCATAACAACAATGAAAAAAAATATTATTCTTTTATAACGAAGTTAACATTTTTATTGGATGTAAATAGACATACACTGTAAGACTTGTTAAGGCATGTATACCCATGGGAAATTATAGGTAAAGTATGGATTTAGACCTAGGTGATAGGGGGCATGTTGAATTATACCATAGATATAAACTAAGAGGGGGGTAGGACCTAGAGGTGAGTGGGTTGGTTAACTTAGCTGGTTTGGATGGATTTGGTCAAGGGAAACCCCAAGTCAAGGTTTAAGGGGGGATTGTTAGGTAAACCTTGACTCAGTAAAATAGTCAAATTTACTTGGTTTACAATGATGGGTTTGGGCACATGATTTTTTTCCCATTGTTTTGTGCCCATGGAATGTATGTAATGAAGCCTTTAAAATGCTTGGGAGAATTTCATTGTAATGGGACAAGGGATGTGAGCAATGAAGGCTCACTCGGCCGTCTTGGTTGGGTTTTTGGCCAAGGACACTAATATAATTTTGTTAATTGGTTCTTACCTTGATTGGGGTTTTCCAAGATAAAACAATATGTTTATATTTTGTGATTTGTTTTCAGTTGTTTTAATGTTTCTCTTAATAAATCTAGTTTCTCTCTAGTAATTTTAGCATTGTGTCATAGCATTGGCCTATATTCGATTCCCCCAAGTCACATTGGAGGGGGGCTGTTGGACTAACTCCCACATATTTTGGAATCAATCATGTGGATTAATTTCCACCCTCAGAACATGGGATTAATCAACCACTCAAGGTAATGGTAAGTGTTTGGAAATTTAGTAATGCTTGTGGGTTTTAGTGTAATGACAAACCTTAATAGAAGACACCTACCTTAAATGTACCATCACTTTTAAATTGGATGTAGTCATTAAGATTATTGTTTGGTGTATAGTTTACCTATTTTAAAGCAAGGCTCTACTCTATATTCTTTAAATGCTCTTTTATTTTTTTTTTGCTTTTGTGGTTTATTTGATTGTAGACCCCTCACCTCGTTATCCAATGTTCCAAGGGTTGGGACTCAAGTATTGGGAGTTCAGGACAATGGTGGACTTGAAATTTGATTGTATTCTTGTTGGGGGTTCAACTTTAATGGCTTCCCCACATCGATATAATGTTAAAGGAAAAATGTCTCCTTTCCTTTCAAGTCATAACTCGAAATTTGGGTTTTGGGAAGTGTTACATGACCTGTGTGGAATACGACATGCATCGTGCATGAAGCCAGTTCCTGTATTGATGCCCAGTGGAGGGAAAGGTTATGCTTGAGTATGTATATATATAGGTTCAACAACTGTGAGGGTGTATTGATGTAACTAGGATACTAATAAAGGCTCAAGGTTGAGTCTAGGACTTAATGACTCCAGGGATAGCTAGACAAGGTGTTTGAGATTTGTTGAAATGTATTGGACTATGAAAGTGATGGTAGTTAAGGCCATTTACCCACAGTGGTCTAACATTGTGGATCTATGAAAACAAATCTCTATTTTTGAGGGGAAATTTGAGGCTTTTGTCGAGGGGGTCTTTGGTACTTAGATTTCAATTAAATAATCTATGATACTTAGCCCAAATTTCGTTGGTCGCCTTACAGGTTACAAGGTTTTTGTTTGGATCAAAGAAATTACTTGGTTTACTGTTTTATCTTTGTTATGATTTTTTAGACTCTTATAAGAACTTGATTTCTCTTTGGAAAGCCTTTTTCTTACTATCCTAAAAGTTTGGTTTCCTTTGGGGAAATCCCTCCATGACTAGTTAAAAAAAAAAAAAATCTATGCAGTACTTATGCAAACCTTTTAAACTGCAATAATTTGAAAACACAATAAAATGTAAACTAATTTAATGTAAAGTAAAAATAATAATTATTAATTCTTACTTACATAATTATTTAACTCAATCCCTTGTTTCTTAGTGCGGTGAGAGAGATTCTATTCAAATTTAAGGAACACCAATAAGTAACTAGTATTCAAATTAATCATTGGGGTTATCCTAGGTGATTGGGAGAAAATAATGGAATCCTCCCTACCCAAATTCATCATTGGGGTTATCCTAGGTGGTTGGGAGAAAAGAATGGAATCCTCCCTACCCAAATTCAATTCTGACAAGTGACAGGGATGGATGTTGACATGATGGATTTCAACATATTTTCTAGTGTAGTTTGCTTAGAATTTGGTAGGGATTTGTTGGACTCACAAGTTTGAGTCGTGAACTCTTCACAATCCAAGTTCCTAATGGTTTTTCAAGGTGTTAAATCCGTATATGTAGTAAAAAACACATTTCAAACAAGAAAAATCAAGATTTGACCAAATTTTTTTGGACCACAAACTCCATAGTGTATAATGATTAGACAATCTCATTTTATTTGTGATTTAAATAGGAAGAGAGTTCCAACCAAATCTAAAATATCCTTGGAAAATTTAATCTTGAGATCAAAAACATAGAGATACTTGCGAATTTCCTATGGAGAACTTTCAAATCCTTAAAAACCCATGTGATTCATCAATATAATATAATCACAATTCTTCTTGCAATGTAGGTGACCATTAAATGAGGCTACAATTCAGAGTGATTTATCCTTATCAAATTAAATAGAGGATCGTTTCTCCTTCACTTGGTAGAGACATGTAGTAAGTACGAATGCATCGACTGAAGCAAGTGAAATCGTGATGAAGGTGATATTCATGTTTGCATGGCTCTGCATTGGGGAGATGACCCATTGCAAAGATAATTAACTTGCTTGAGAAGGAGCTAATAGTAGGGCATTCATGGCAACAATAGGGCACATCATGTGGGAATTTGGTTTGAAAGGACACAGGATAATGGAAACATTGGATTTTACTGGAGATCATAACATTAAGTACCTCCAAATACCTTGGCTTTTGTGGATGGGTCCACCATAATATTGTAAGTTGATTGCTTACTATAAGTTGTTTATTAAATTTAATAGTAAGTTCAAGGGCTCAATTGTTGACTTGGTTAAGGGCTCGTGACTATTAGATCTAGGAAATATTTCCTTTGGGTTTCTTACTTGTCTCCTCTTACTCATGAATGTTCAGTTTAATCTTGTTTAGTCAAGACCCTCACTTAAAAACTAGGTTCTTGAACATTTTCTCTTAATGACTTAGTGGTTCTCTTCATTCTCTCTAGTTTAGAGTTGTATTTTATTAATTTTATGGCTTGGATTTTTTAAGCTATAAGTTCTATTTTGACTAGTGAAAACTTTGTTTTGGTTGTGCGATATTTGATTCCATATCACTAATTTGAAATCTTTATAGCAATGGAAGAGAGCCTTGAATTCATTCCTTACTCTTGGTGGTTTGCTACTAGGCTTGGCAGTGCATTCTTAGGAGGGTTTTTATTGCTTATATATCTATTTTCATTTAAGCCATAATCCTTTTATATTTGGGGCTAAATTAGGAGAAGTTTGAAGTGATTAGTTTCAATCCCTCCTTTGACACATGAACTCATTTTTTTTGTTTTTTAGAGTTATCCTTCCCTTTCTTCTCAAATGTTTTATGTTTTGTCCCATCTTTGAAACTAGTGTTAGAATCCCTTTCTTCTGAAACATTTTTAGTGTTTTATCCCATCTTTGAAATTGGTGTTGGTCTAGGGCTTGTGGTGCACAATCTCTGAGCCATGGGTTGTTCCTTATTTATGGGTATATGGGCTTAGTCTTATCCCTTGGAAGTTTGTATCATGTCATTTCCCTCTTTGGGTAGTAAGCATTCTTCCTTTAGTTGACCCTAGGTTCTACTCACTTTACTGGTGGAAGAATACGCCTCGAGGTAGAGGTTCTCATCGCAGAGGGGGTCTCCACCATAGCAACATTTTTCCATTCACCTCTCACACCTAGATGACAATAGAACAATTTTGCAAATGTTTATTACATAAACACTCAAATGATTCAATGAGAAATAATTGAGGAAGCTGAGAGGAAAGCTTGAATTGAGTGCAAACTTATAGCAAATGAAGAGGTTGTGGAGTGGATAAGAAATTGGTTTCCCAACACTGGTAATGCTAGAATAAGTAATACTAGATAGATGGAAACTATTGATAAATGTTCTCATGGTAAAGGGGGTCACCACAACAACAATGTCCCATCCACCTCTCACACCTAGATGGCAGCAAAATATTCCATAAATGTTTATTACAAAAATACTCCATAAGTGATTCAAAGGGAAATTGAAGAAGTTGAGAGGGAAGTCATACATGAATGTAGAGTTATAACAAATTAAAAGGTCGCGAAGTACATTAGCAACTGGATTCCCAACACAAGAAGCTTGAGAACACGAAATACAATATATATGCAAAGTGTTGACATCTATTTCAACTCAAAACCATAATAGGCAAGGTATTGGTGGAAAGATAAGAAGAGCAGTAGGAAATATTACTGTACTTGACTAGAAACAAATCAAAAAATTGGAAAGAAAAATGACAACAACCGCAAAAAAAAACTTACCAATTTGGAATTCATAGACTTGGATAAGAAGAATGTATAGAAACAAATCAAAAAATTGGAAAGCAAAATGACAACCATAACAAAAAAGTTTACCAATTTAAAATTCATGAACTTAAATGAAAATACAAAATCACCCATAACAATTCATTCAATTAGATTCCCCTACTAAATAGAAGCTCTCTAGACTTCCCTACTAAATGGAAGCTTTCTATAACCACTACTATATTATGTATATTAATATAATACAAATCACATATCTATTTCTCTCTTTCTTTCTATATATAATTTTAGAATATCGAGTCAGTGTTCAAAACTCACTCTCTTTCTTTCTATATATAATTTTACAATATCGAGTCAGTGTTCAAAACTCTCTCTCTTTCTATATTTAATTTTACAATACCGAGTCAGTGTTCAAAACTCTCGAATGCACGCGGATTTTTTATTTTTTAACAACAATATGGATACTTGAGAAAGTAAAACAATTTTGCTAAATGCTAGGCCGCTCAAATGAAGATTTTAATAAATGTGAGATCCTCAATGCGAAAATCAGATAAGATTGGATTGCAAAATTCAGATTATACGTATGTTTGGAAAGAAAACATTTGGTTATTCACTGGTTGGTTGTCATATCTCTCAATAGAGGTTGTGCTCATAAATTAAATTAAATAATTGATACAGGTATTCCGTAAAAGCTTTTACGGAAATAATTTAATAAACTCCAGAGATATTGTTTTCTAAAATTATTTAATAAACTCTGAGGTATTGTTTCAATATTGGGGAACGGACTAGTTCAGGTATTATATACCTTCCGTATAATTACATGAAAACCTACACATCACATAAAATATTTTAATAATTAAACACTGAATTTTCATTGCGAGGGGATATCTCTTAGCATTTGTAAGGTTTGTAGGGTTATGAGTGTTTTAGAAGTTTTTATGGTATTGTATTTATTTTGATTATAAAAATCTATAAAAATAAAAAATAAGATTCAAACATTTTTACTATTAAATTTTTTGAAATTTATTTTTACTCACCCTAATGAAAATAACGGGTAGACAACGCCTTTTTTGTTTGGGTCATCACCCGTGGTCTTATTGTCAGTGAGTGGCTTGGTGTTTCTATCACCAACATGTGATTTTGCAGTTCAATTTCATGATTTCCAATCAGATTCTCTACTTTCTCTTTAACGTCTTCGTGTTGTAATTGCTTATGTGTTAAACAAAGTCTTTCAGTAGAAATCACATGAGAAAATTTTATTGGTCAAAGCGTTTCTAATAAACAAGTGTGGTTCATCATCAGAGCTAAATGTAACTGCTTATGTGTTCTTGATGTAATTGTTTATGTGTTCTTAGTGTTTAATGCTGAGTAAGGTGTATTGACTTTTTATTATCTTAAAATGTTATTTTATTATTTTTAAAGGTTATTAATAATAAAAAATATAAGACAATTATATATAATATAAAAACAACTAATATTTATCAATCTATTAAACATAAATAAGCGAAACAATATATATCCATGATTAAATTGAAATAAATACATTATCCAACAATAAACACATACTGCCGACATATTAAGGAATCAATAAAATCGTAAACATAATAGAAATGAATAGGTGTGGAAAATAAGCATTGAATGAAGAGTTTGAATCCAAATTGTTGTCATGATCATAGATTTAATAGGACAATCACACAGTGTGTGAGTATGACCGCAACCAAATTCTATTATTAAAACATAATACCCGTTGCCTTAAACAAAAATGTATGAACACGTGGAAAATAAGCATTGAATGAAGAGTTTGAATCCAAATTGTTATCATAGAGCTAAAACTTGGCTCGCTGATACGATGTTGTGTTTAGCCTTTGATGATAAGATGAGGATGTCAATATTGGACAATAAAGACCTCATTAGTTTGGATGGCAAGGAAGTAAAGACTTTTGAAAGATGTAATTGTGGCAGAATTTGGTTTAAATGGACGGTAATCACTACCACCATCATTATTTATATAAAAAAAATATATATATAATAGAGTTAATATATATGGATAAATTAAATTTATATATGTGAAATAATTATTTATACATATTAAATATATAATTATAAATATGTGTAATTGGAATGTATGTGCAATATATAATAAGAATATATATGGGTTATATAAAATTTATTATAATTATAATTTTATTTTATCTTTTCTATTTATATCAAGCTTTTTAATTTATGTATTTATTTTTAGAGTTTTTATTTTATTTGTAATATTAAATTTATTGAAATTGTTTTTCATTTCTCTGCAAAAACGTTGACGAAAATTTCAAACACCAAGAAACCTTGGCCATAAATATGTTGAGTCAGCATAATGCAAAGAAAGAAAAGCAAAAAAAAGAAATAGGAACTCCTGGAGTTGACAATTTTTCTTCCACTACCCCATTGTCATCTCCCTTTGTTGAATCCTCAATGCAGTTCCCAAGTTTCCCACACATGCCTCCAAGTCCAAGTCAAACTCAAGGCCAAATGAATCCTCCTACATCCAACATTGGAGGTGGAAACATAAACACCTTTTTTTCTCCTTGCACAAAACCCGGTTCCCAACCTACCTTGGATACCAATGGTTGAAAAAAAATATCCATAGTTAGGCAAGGAAGGCCATTGCTAACTTTTGGTACTATTCTGAAATACCTTTCCTCTATGCCATAAGTCCTTATTGGCAAGCTATGATTGATGCAGTTGTTGTTGCGGGTCCTACGTTCAAAGCTTCTTCATTAGAGAGAATTGGGACAAATTTGCTATTAGAAGGTGTTGAAGATGCCATGCTTGTGCTATCTAATTTCCGTTCATCATGGGTAGAAATAGGGTGCACGATCATGAGTGATGGATGGATAGATCAGAGGAATAGAACTTTAAGAAATCTCCTTGTATCTTTTCCAATAGGTACAATGTTTCTCAAATCAGTGGATGTCTCGGACAAGGTTAAGATTGCACAACTTATTTGTGAAATGATGGAGGAATTCGTTCAAGAAGTGGGAGAAGAACATGTTGTAAAAATTGTCACTGACAATGCAGCTAATTATATGGCTACTAGTAGACTTTTTGAGATTAGGCACCCCACTATTTTTTGGATCTATTGTGTTGCCCATTGTATAGATTTAATGCTTGAGGACATTGGTAAGATTCACTGGATACATGAGGTTGTGGAGAAGGAAAAATCCACAACGAAATACCTATACAACCACATTATTGTCATAAACACCATGAGAAAATACACTGAAGGTAAAGAAATTGTTCGACCTGCAGTGACTAGATTTGCAACAAATTCCATATCTTTGCAATTTGTGGTTGAGCAAAAGATAAATCTAAAGAGGATGTCCTTGGGACCTGAGTGGATGGCATCTAAACATTCCAAGGCCCTTGAAGGCATTAAGGTTGTCGCACTTGTGTTTAATGACAGTTTCCGGAAAGATGTCGAAGAGATTATTTTTGTGATGGAGTCCGTTGTTAGAGTTCTCAGGTACTTCAAGTCTTTTAACTTTTTCATTTTTTAAATTTCATTTCAAGCTTCTTTTTATTTTCAATGTTTCATATTAATTTAAATTTGAAAGCTTGAACTTTCAGGATGGTTGATGGTGACAAACTCGCTATGGGTTACATTTATGAGGCGATGGATCTCGCAAAGGAGGCCATCGAAAGAAGATATGGGGATGAGGAGGCAAAGTATATGCCCCTTTGGGACATTATTGATGCACATTGGGATAGGAAATTGCATTCCCCCTTACATGATGCTTGGTACTTCTTAAACCCATAGTATTTTTATGATAAGAGCAAATTTAATGAGGATGGGGAGGTTCAGAAAGGACTTATGACATGCATGGAAAGGTGCTTCCCTAATCCAGAATTTAAAAGTCGTGTCTTTTCCCAACTATAGGATTATAGAGCACCACCTAAATTATTTTCCTATACCAGTGTTATACGAGAAAGGTCTAAGGTGTTTCTAGGTACCCTTTGAGGCTTGAAGGCTTTATCAATTCATTAAATTTGTTTAAACTTTATTTTTTATGTTAAATGTTTTATTAAATTTTGTTGTCTTTTTAAGTTTTTACTATTTAATATTTATTACGTCTACTCACGAACCCTTGCCACTTGCTAGGTCTTTGGTGGCAAAACTTTTGTAGTGATACGCCAGCTTTGAAGAGATTTGCCATTCAAATATTAAACCAAGCATGCAGTGCTTTAGGTTGTGAGTGCAACTGGAGCATGTGAGAAAATAAATTCTAAGTAGCACAACTGATTGACACAAAAGCACTTAAATGACCTTGTATTTTTCCATTACAATCTACAACTTCGCAAGAAGAAAATGCTAGGTGAGAGCTTGAATTTGAAGGTTTCATAATCTGATTTGGAATTTAAAGTTTAAACTTTAAAGTTCAAATTCAAACTTAAATTCACATTTCAATGTCTCATTATAATGATAGGTTTGGATCATTCACCAATAGACCTTGAAGAGATAGATTTGCAAACTACAAATGCAGCAAATTGGGTCCAATTAGAGGAGGCTCCTCTTTTAAGCCTACATGAATTAAAGAACTTTGAGAGTCAAGCAAGCGGAGGAGTGGGAGGAATTGCTTCTAGTTCTCACTCTTAAGAGTCTTAAACTCTTAGTTACTGATTTTTTCTAATTAGTATGCAGTTGTTTGTAAACTTTTAGAAGCAGTTGCTTCTAGTTCTATGTAGTCACTAGTTAGGAGTCATGACTCAGTAATTTGGATCATGTTTGGGCTCATAACATATATGAGATGCTTATTCATTCATGATATTTTGGACATCTATTTATATTATGAATTATTTGGACATGGATTTACTGAATATCAATGAAAAATGTTTTTTTTAAATTCAATATATGTGTATATTTTTATTTATTGAATTCACTGATTTTTTCCCAATTTGTTTTCAATTCTTCCCCAATCTGATTAAAACTCTTAGCTCTTTTGCCTCGTCGATTTATTGTCTATTCCAAGTCTGGTAACATTGGTTACAAGTTTCATTATTCACTTATGAGTGCTAAGGTGTGCTAGAGAGTGCCAATGCATGCTGAGGAGTGTTAGGGAGTACTAGGACAACACAAGGGAGCACTAGGTCAAAATGCATGGAAGTGAATGAATATGAGGGTGTGTTGGGGAGTGTCAACCAATGCTAGTTGTCATGCCAAGGAGGGAGTGACAAGGTATGCTAAGAACGGGCAAGGCATGCCAGGGAATATCAGGGAATTTCAAGAAGTGCTAGAGTGTGCTAGGTAGTTCCGGGGTGTGCTAACATGTGCCAAATAGTGCAAAGGCATTCCAGATGCTAAGACATGCTAGGATGTGCAGGGTGCCAAACTATGCCAATATGCGTCAAGGGGTTTCAAGGCAACAAAAGGAATAACCAAGCTAAAATTAAAGGAAATGAACACATAAGATGGTTAATAAGTTGGGACTTTATCTTTTTCAAAGGGGCCATGCTAGGCACACTAATAATATGTTCCAATACATGCCAAGTGCCAATGTGTGCCAAGTGCTAATTTTTGTCAATGCAATATTATGCCAAGGAGTTCCAAGGCATGATAGGGACTATAGGGAATGCCAACACATGATAGGGGAGTGCTATGTTATGCTATGGCATGTCAACATGTGCTTTGGCATCCTACTCATGGCAAGATGTTCTAGGTACAAATATGTTTTAGGTACAAAGATGTTCCAAGAAATGAGAGGTGCCAAGGATTGTTAGTGTATTCTTCCAAAGCATGTTAAGGTGTGCCATGAGTGTTTAGGAGTGCTAGGTCTCTCTCATTAATAGAATTGACAGAGCTTGATTATGTATTAAGTAATATAGTTCCTACACACACTAGTGAAAATTTATTTAAATGAAATTTGCTAGATAATAAACCTAATAGAGATGAATCATGTGTTGGCTCATAGGAAGAATATATTCTTATGACTTGAGAGAAATGATACACACTAATTACTTCTTAACAAATTGACTGACTATTATAACCACTATGACCTTGGACACATAATGAAAAATACTCCACAACAATGGTCTTAAATCATTATATTTTGACAAAAAATATAGTAACAGGTACATAGCATCACAAAAATGCATTGGAATAATCAATGATGACAAAAAAATTTTGATCGTCACCAAAAGTAACCAAAAAGATCATTAGTGAGGGTTAACAAAATATCGTCACTCGAAGTGTCACTAAAGAGAGAATTGTAGGTTTTAACCCCGTACAGAAATTACTTACATATGAATTCTAAAACACAGAAAATAAACAATGCGAGAGCATAACACATAAAACACATATACACAAAGATTTTCCCCTGGATCCCAAAACCTGGACTACCAACTTGAATTTTATTATGTTCCTTTCAATGTTACAATACATATTTATACATGCTAAAGAATCCAATACCATGGACTGAAAACCATCGCATCCAAAATCATGCAAAAAACCATAGGTAGGTTCGCCCAACCTAACATAGGGTCCAAAACCAAAATTTTTTGGGGCACTACCCCAAACCCCATAGAGTGGGGTTACCTGCATCCCTCAAACCCCCTGTGACTCCCCCCGTTACACAATCGGCGCAAAGAAGGGGGGCCTCTACCCCCCTTCTAACCCCCTAGTTAACTACATGGGCTAGTTGTGGAAAGAATATAACACAACCCAACATTCTCCCACTTGTTGTTTTCTTTCCACAAGGGGCCACAAGAGAGCTTAGTCATTTATCCAGCCTTGCAATGCCCATTGTTTCTCTACACCAAGATAACTTCTCAGAGCTGACTAATTTTGTCAATGCATCTGCAGTATTCTTCAAAATGTCCACCTTTACCAGCAACAACTTTTTGTCTTCTATCATATCCCTCACAAAGTGATACTAAACATCAATGTTCTTTGTCTTTGAATGGTAAGAAAGGTTTTTTTCCAAGAAAATTGCACTTTGGCTATCACAGTCTATCCTTATAGCTCCTTGTACTAACCCCATACTTGAACACAATCTCTGCAACCAAACTGCTTCCTTGCTTGGATGAGTGGCTGCCATGTATTCTGCCTCTATAGTTGATAGTGCCACTACAGATTGTTTCTTACTCATCCAACTGAATGCACTTCCAAATAGGTTAAACACATACCCACTTGTAGATCTTCTCTAATCCAGATCGCCAACCTAGTCAACATCAACAAAGCCACAGATATCCAAAACTCTATGCAATCCTGGTCTTCCTTGGTAGCACAAACCATAATCAATAGTGCCATGCAAAGACCTAAAAACCCGCTTCACTCCTGTCCAATGCTCCTTCCCTGGTTTTGACATAAACCTGCTCAATACTCCCACTGCATGTGCAATGTATGGTCTAGTACAGACCATCGCATACATCAGACTACTAACTGCACTTGCATATGGAACACGGGACATGTCTTCTTCCTCTTCTTGTGCCTTGGGACACTTTCAGCAAATAACTTTACACCTACAGGAATAGGAACCTTCACCGGTTTACTATCCTACATATTAAACCTCTGCAATATTGTCTCGACATACTTCCTCTGGTTAACCAAAGCTTCCTCTTTGTCCATTATCTTTTAATTTCCATGCCCAAAATATAGTTTGCAGCACCGAGATCTTTCATGTCGAATTTGGAGGACAATTGGGTCTTCAAATCCTGGATAATTTATTTGTCATTTCCAACCAACAACATATCATCCACATACAAGACCAGATAAATAACACAGCCACCAATTAATTTAAAATACACACAATGATCTGCATTGCTTCTGGTGAAGCCAAGTCCCCGTATAAATGTATCAAATTTCTGATACCACATCCTTGGTGACTGTTTTAACCCATACAGAGACTTCTTTAACTTGCATACCAGTTCTTTATTATCCTTCACCACAAAGCCTTCAGTTGCTTCATGTAGATCTCCTCTTCCAGATCCCCATGAAGAAATGTTGTCTTCACATCCATATAATCTACCTCAAAATCAAAAGCAACAACAACAGATAAAAGTAATATAATAGAAGTTGCCTTGGCAACAGAAGAAAAAATATCACCAAAATCAATTCCTAGCACCTGGGAATAACCTTTTTCTACCAACCAAGCTTTTTATTTCTCCACCTTTCCTTCTGCATTTGTCTTCTTCTTGAACACCCATTTGCTGCCAATGGGTTTCCTTCCAGCCGGCAACTCCACCAGATCCCAAGCCTCATTTTTGTGCAAAGATGCCATTTCATCAACCATGGCCTCTTTCTAGAGTTTTCCATCCTCTGAATCCACTGCTTCCTTCACAGTTCTGGGATCATCATCAGTAACAGAAAAAGCAAAATTTGAACAGAAAGTAGATGGACTATACCTTTCTGGCTGCCTTCTTTCTCGAACTGATCTTCTCATAGCCGGAGTTTGTGGCTCTTCATCTTCTGATTCCTCCTCTGCTACAGACTCTGATTCTTCCTCCTTTAGGTCAAACTCTATCTTCACAGGTTCCTTTGGTTGGACTTCATGTTTGATAACATCTTTCACCTCTCTAAACACCACATCTCAACTGTACGCAACCTTCCGTGTGACTGGGTTCCAAAGCTTATAACCCTTTAAACCATCCTTATACCCAATGAAGATGCACTTTTCAGATTTACTACCCAACTTTGTTCGTTTCTCGTTTGGAACATGTACATATGCATCACATCCAAATACCCTGAGATATGAAAGAGAGGGTTTCTTACCAGTCCATACTTCTTGTGGAGTCTTATCCTCCAACGCTGATGAAGGTGACCTGTTGACCAAGTAAGATGTAGAATCCAGCGCCTCTGCCCAGAATTCCTGTACTAATCTGGCACCATTGAGCATGCTTCTTTCCCTTTCCATCAACATTTTGTTCATTCTTTCTGCGACTCCATTTTGCTGAGGTGTATATGGAGTAGTCTCCTGCCATGCTATACCACACTTCTTACAAAATTCTTCAAATTTCTTATTGCAGAATTCTCCACCATTATTTGTCGTCATCACCTTTATCTTCTTCTCTGTCTCATTTTCCACCAGAGCCTTAAATTCTTTAAACTTATCAAAGACTTCAGATTTCTTCTTAAGGAAATATATCCATGTATTCCTTGAG